>JAJIBD010003629.1:0-199255 GCA_021461705.1 Cryptotis parvus
AAAAAAGATGAAACACCACTGACAAAGCAAATGGAAGCAAATATAAATTGGATTATATAAAACTGAAAAGTTCTGCACCCCAAAAAGAAACAATGACCAAGACACAGAGAGAGCTCCACAGATTGGGGCTCACTACAATGCCCATCTGATAAGGGGGTTAATATCCATGATATTTCAAACACTGGTAGAACTTTACAAGAAGAAAACAGCCAACCATCAAAAAATGGGGAGAAGAAATGAATAGGAAACTTCCAAAAAGAAGAAATTTGAATGGTCAAAAACACATATGAAAAAGTGTTCTTTATCATTAATCATTAAGGAGATAAAATTAAGACAACAATGAGGGTATCATCTCATACTACAGAGACTGGCAAACATATCCAAAAGAGCAGAATAATCAGTGCTGGCGTGGATGAGGGGAGAAAGGGATTCTCATCCACTATTGGTGGGAGGTGCGACTGGTCCCCCCTTTTGGAAAGCAATATGGATATTCCCCAAAAAATTGATATTGAGCTCCCATTTGACCAAAAATACCATTCCTGGGAATATACCTTGGAGATAAAAAATACATAGCAGAAACACTATCTGCACTTGTCTAATATATATAAAAATGAAATAAAACAGGGAAATTCAGACTGATACTCAAGATTAATATTGATGCAAATCTTCAAATAAATTTTAGAGAAATAAATCCAACAGTATCTTAAAATCATGTATCTTAATGACACATGCATAAGTGTATCATGTTCTTGATACACAATCATCAAGTACAAACATGATCCCAGAGATACAAGAGTATTTAAATATATTTGCATTCAATACACAAAATCATTTTATATAACAAAAACAATAAAAATCACAGGATCCTATAAATTGATACACATAAGGTTTTTAACAATATTTAACACACATGCATGATATAAACCTTCAGTAAATAGGGATAGAAGGAACAAACTTCGAGATAGCAAATTATTTCAAAGTGGATTCAAGACCTTGAGATTAGATTAGAATCCATAAAACACACTGAAGAAAACACAGGAAGAACTTCTCCAGGATACAGACAGCAAAGTATCTTCAATAATTTGGTTCCCTTGGCAAAGATAACACAAACAAAAATAAATAAATGGGACTCTATTGTTGCAGGACACCTAAAAGCCTAGGCCTCTGCATCTGCCCTGGATTGCCTCCTGCAGGTCACTTCAGAGATAGGGGGTAGTCTGAATGTGGTAGTCTTATCTGACCATGTATTCTGTACTGGCTGGTATAAATATTCTCTCATGCTACCACAATCATCGTGGGACTAGCTAGATCTTACCAGCATATTTGCCTGGCCACGTTGGATCTTTAAGTAATTAGACCAGAGAGAAATGCTGTTTGCCTCCAAGCAAGCAAGCATAGCTCCTGATAACTCAAAGGAAACTAAAACACAAAACTACCATGAAGTAGACAAGACTCTTGTGAAGGCTTGGAGAAATATTTAACTGGCATTAGTATTAGTCTTTGGTACAGAGACATGCCATCTCAGAAACCCCCTTCTCTACCCTATAAAGGCAATTCCAGACAGATCTTGGCTCAAGACATTAGGTGAGGTGCTGGGAGAAATTACCTGAGGGCATTTGTTCCTTCCTGCCAGGGGAAGTTACATTTACCTTATAGCTTCTCCCAGCTCTGCTAGGAGGCTTTGAATTAGCTCTGGATCCTTGTAAACAACCAGATAGTCTCCTGAAGTTGCTACATTTCTATAGAACTATTTTCCTGTTTTCATCTCTAGATAGGCTTTTCTTTCAGAGAGTCATGAAATTAAATCTAGCAAACAGGGTTTTAAAGCTTAACGGTAACCTAGAGGAAGAAAAGAAACCTCCAGAGGAGGCAGACTCTCTAACTGAAAATATGCCCGGAGTTAATACCTCCCGAGGCGGAGATGCTACTCTGATGGAGACTGAATCTCAAGTTGAGGGCTTCCTAAAATACTCACAAACTCTGATGAGGAAAGGGAGGAACAGGTTAATTCCCGAACCTGTCCATGCCTCTAAAGGCTTGTAGTTCCTCCTGTTCTAAATTTAATAGTCAAAGAGCAAAGCTCTGGGAGCTTCGCAACATTCCTCATGACCATTCTTTTATTTTGGTCTTTTCTGATGCTAACTCTTGTGATTTTTGTAATAAAACTGCACCTCTCCCAACTGGAGCTGAGTGCAAGTTCTGGAAAGCAAACTGTTAAAGTAAAGGCTTTCCTGCATCTTTGGTTTAAGAAAATAAAAGGTCAGATTTCTTGGTGGCATCTTTATTTAATTCAGCTGGAAAAAAAGCTTTAGGCTCAATCTACAGTTGCCTGCCACCTTCATAAGTACCATAGCTTTCCATAGAGATAAACTGGACTAAATTGTTCATTTTTTATTTGTCTTTGCTCCGTCCCACGTGGCTGGAGGTTTGCAGACAAGTTATTTGATTGGATATTTTTGGCAAATGACCTCTGACAAATGAATAGTTTTGGTGAATGATTTATGGCAAATGTTATGGCTAAAGACAAAGTGTTAAATGTGCTCAATTTTTTTTTTAAATTTGGTTATTAAAGCAACAAAAGACAGGTATCTTTAACATTATCCACCTCAAATTTGTCTCAAGGAGAGCCACTGGAAAACACTAATGCAGATGCAAAAACCAGTCAATTTACCTATCTAAGTAAAGATTAATTATAAATGGGTAGCAGGTCTAAAAACACCTAATTTATTTCAATATAAAGTCTTAAATTTAAATTGCAAACTGCTGTTCAAACCTCCCGATTTGGTTCATTTTTTTAATAATGATAATCTTGCTTTGCAGCCTGTTGAACATGGTCCATCTAAAATAACAATAATTTTGCCTTGCAGCCTGTTGATCTTGGTTCATCCTTAATAAAAATAACCTTGCATTGCAGCCTGTTTATTGTTAATACTTAAACTGGAGATAACCCCTTTCTTTCTAAAAAAAAAAACTGCCTTGGAGTGAGTTTAAGGGTAAAAGCACCTAAATAATCCTCCAAAAGAAGGTACCATAAAAAATATATTTTTCTAAGTGTTTAATGAATAAGTGTCTTAATGTTTCCTTGCTGCTTTGAAGTGTTTGAAGGTGAGAGTACCTGAATAACCCTCAAGGATGTATAAAAATGACTAATAAAAAAGTTTTTTAAGGTTTTGAAGAAAAAAAGACTGCCATGTATGATGTTCAGTGTCAAGATTTTAGAAATAACTTTTGTAATGTTATGTTTACAGGTAAACAAGGAAGGAAGGAAGGAAGGAAGGAAGGAAGGAAGGAAGGAAGGAAGGAAGGAAGGAAGGAAGGAAGGAAGGAATGAAGGAAGGAGAGAGAAGAAGGAAGGAAGGTAGGAAGGAAGGAAGGAAGGAAGGAGAGAGAAAAAGGAAGGAAGGAAGGAGAGAGAGAAAAGGAAGGAAGGAAGGAAGGAAGGAAGGAAGGAGGAAGGAAGGAAGGAAGGAGAAAGGAAAGGAAGGAAGAAAGGAAGGAAGGAAGGAAGGAAGGAAAGGAAGGAAGGAAGGAAGGAAGGAAGGAAGGAAGGAAGGAAGGAAGGAAGGAAGGAAGGAAGGAAGGAAGGAAGGAAGGAAGGAAGGAAAGAGTGAGTGAGCGGCGCTGGGGACTACAGTGATAGTACACTGGATAAGGCATTTGTCTTGCACACAGCCAGTTCAGATTCAATCACGGCACCCCACAATCCCGATTTCCATGAAGAGTGATCCCTAAGTGCAGAGTCATCAGTAAGCCCTGATCACTGCTAAGTGTGCCCCCCCCCACCAAAAATAGTAAAAACTGCTAGAGGAGAATAATACAACTCAGGGAAGGAGAAAATATTAAGTTTGGAAGGGAGCAGTGAGCTGTTTAGACAAGATAACAGAGATAATAATTCATGTATTTAATTATTTATTTTGGTTTTCTGGGTGACAGCCAGCAATGCTCAGGGCTCATGCCTGGTTTTGTACTCAAAGATCAATTTGGTAGGCTCAAGGGATCATATGGGGTATCAGGGGTTGAACTCAGGTCTAACTTGAAAAAATAATGAGAAATCAGAAAAGATGTAAGGAAATTAACTGCACACATTGTGTGCCAGAGGAATGAGAATTTTCCTGACCAAGAACAGTAGGCTTTGAGATGGTACATATCTCAGGCACTCTAGTACTGCCAAAAAAAAAAAACACATGGAAATATTAGAGCATGAAGAACAAGGGAAAAACTAGAAAACATATGCAAGGATCACAGATGAAATCAGGGGCGCTCTATCATCTACAGTATTCTATGCCTGAGTGAGATAGTCATGAGAAGTTTATGAGCAGAGAACACATATAGAGCATCTATCTTAAGTTTTAATAAAATTGCCAAGAGGTCAATAGGGTTATGCCAGGAGGTTGGTGGCGTAGAGCCACTCTTGGCATTGCTTCAAGGCCATATGCAGGGAATCAAATTCAGGAACTCATACATGTAGGGCTTATGTTCTACCACTTAAGCCACAGCTTCAAAATTTCAATTTTTTAGTCTGAGAATTAATTTCTGATATTACTAAAGTACCCTGAATTTAAGCGTCTAAATAAAAGAAACATACTTAAATGAGAAGCTATTCAAATTTGCATAATATAGTAAATGCTTCAAACACCAAAGAAAATTCAAAGGAGAAAAGGAAAATACAAAAAATCATATGAAATAGGAGAAACACTAAAGAAAGAGGGGGCTCTCTTCACTAAATGTTATATAGTGGAGCTGGAGAAATACATGCATTTTGTCTTGCAAGTGGTCAACCCAAGTTCAACCATATATGGTCTACCCACCAGAAGTGATCTCTGAGCACAAAACCAGGTGTGAGCACTGAGCACCTCAGTATGACCCAAAACCCATACTGAGGTGGCTTGTTGGAGAGGCTCTGCCGAGGTGGTGGGCCAGGGCTAGAACCTGCCATGCTCCCGACTGCCTCATGAACGGCTGTGCACAGGGAGAGCAAGGAACAGCTCTGCCCCATGTCTGAGAGTCTCTGGACCAGCATACCTGGGCCGGATTGAGGAAAAAACTGCTGCAAGGTGGGTGTCGATGATCCGGGCTGTGATGGGCTGGTCTGCTGGGTGGAGTTCTGACGAGAGGGAAGTCCAAATGTGGAAAATGGCGGCGCCCGTGGAGTGAGGGGGTTGGTCTGGCTTGTTGTGAGGCTCTGCCGAGGTGGTGGGCCAGTGCTAGAACCCGCCAAGCCTCCCGACTGCCTCATGAACGGCTGGGCACAGGGAGAGCAAAGAACAGCTCTGCCCCATGTCTGAGAGTCTCTGGACGTTAAAAAATAAAAATGAAAAATAGGGGTTGAAGTGATAGTATAATGGGGGAGGCTTGCCTTGCACAAAGCTGATCCAGATTCAAGCCCTGGCACCACACAGAGCCCCTGAGCCTCACCGGAGTGATTCCTGAGTGTGGATGAGGAATAAGGCCTGAGCATCATTGGATGTGACCCCCTCCCCCATAAATAAGTAAATAAAATGTGTAATGGTGATTTGTCAGCATTGAGTAAAAGTTGATGGGTTATATAATGGTTACAAAGTTTGCTTTGCATTCCAACTACATGGTAGTAATACAATGTAAATGAAACAACTGTCACAAAACTCTAAACTTTAAAATAACTGAAATATAGGCATGCCGTGGGAGGGGGAGGGAATTGGGGACATGGGTGGTGGGAGATGGGCACTGGTGGAGGGCGGGTGCTGGAACACTGTGTGACCGAAACCTCCAAACGTGAACAACATTGTAATTGTAATTGTAATTGTATATCTCACGGTGGTATAATAAAATGTTTTAAAAAATAACTGAAATAATAACGTTCATAAATTTATTTACTACACATTTAGTGAGTTTGTCATAAATCAACCATATTAAAGGACAAATTTCATATTAAAGAAATATGGAAGCATGTGTATCTAAAATTGTAAAATTAGCTAAAATAACAGCAGAAAAGGGATCCACTTACTTCTAGTACGAAAAACGCAGACATAAGCAAGAAGGCACAGACATATAGATGGTTTCTCGGGTACTGGTTACCTTTTGTTTCTCTACTTGCACAGTGAGTAGATGTAAATTACTATATCTTTAATCTCATGAAATATGTGTTTGATGCACTCCAGGTTTTAATGTATTACATTTTTAAACACAAACTTTCTTTTTTTTTTTTAAGGAAAAATAAAGAACATTAGAAACAAAGGCAAAGAAAACCACATAAAGCTAGATCAAGTAATGATCAACATATCTGATGCCGGCTAAGGGAGCAGGCAAGAGGTCGGATATTGGGGGGTGGGTGGGAAATGCGGGTCTCTGGTGGTGATGGGGGCACACTGGTAGTGGGACTGGTGCTGAATGATGAATATAACAACTGTATTGTGAAAAACTTTGTACTTTCTAAATCACGGAGTTTAAATAAATAAGGGGGAAAGTTTCAAACATATGTACAAAGATGGCATAATTTAAGAAAACCTGTACTTATTTTAAAATCACAGCAGGTAGAAACTCTTCTACGATATTAAGGAATGTCCTTCTATGGAATATTATTTCTGCTGACAGCAAAAAGAATGGCAACAATGCATTTCCTACATTAACAAAGGCACCTTATTTTTTAAAGTATTTTATTATACCACCGTGAGATACACAATTACAAAAATATACAATTAAAAAGTTCATATTTTGGGTTCTAGTCATACAGTGTTCCAGTACCCATCCCTCCACCAGTGTCCATCTCCCACCACCAATGTCCCTGGTTCCCTCCCCCTCCCCCAGCCCGCCTCCATGGCTGGTTCTTAATTTCTTTCCCTTTCTCTCTCTTTCTCTTTTCCTTCCCCTCCAGACTATGGATTACAGAACATACATTAAAGGGTTGCCATGTGTATCTTTTAGGCACCTAATTTTATATCAAGTACTTCTATACACTTTACCCCAATACTCTAAACTTCAATATAGGCATATCATACACATGATTTTACACTTCCGATGTTTCACTCTATTAGATATGAAAGCACCTGGCTAAGGTAGGTAATAGATTCCACCAAGGAATATGCATCCCCATATTTGAAGATAAAGAGTTCGCTTTATACCTGTCCTAATAACCTATATAATCTAAAAAATGTCAACTATCATATGCTATTGGGTTAGATTTTGCTCACTGATAAGGCCATCTTCATAGTAATTACGCTTTATCAAATGGAACCTCTTTTCCAGCTCATGTTTATTTATCTACCTGAAGTACAGAAGACTGTGGTTAAATATACTTGGAATTACACAGAGAAGTTTCACAAAGGTCATATGTGAGACAAATTTCAACCGCAAGGTTTTTATTCAAGCTAACTCCTGTTTTTACAGTGACTTCTACATTCAATAATAATATATCCTTCCAACCATTCTACTTAAAATTTCAACCCAGACAACCTCTATAAAACCCAACCACCACAGCCAGCAAACCCAGAAGAGAGACACTCCAGACCCAGAGCTGCACCAATCAGCTCCACGTGGAAAGAGCCCATGGAGTTCAGGAGGGTAGTAAAGGGCTCAGCCAAGCCCCTGACAAAGTCCAACATAGTATACTGATATTTTCTAGTATATTATACGCATTTCCCATACTCGCTATTGCTACCATTTGCATGTAAGCTAATCAAGACTAAATAGATAAAGATGGAGAAGAGCCAGTCAAGACCAGATTCATCTCCATTCTTGTGAGCCCTTTCCCTTTATCCTTATTAAAGCACTTACTAAATCATGAAACTGTTGGGAGCAGACAGAATATCTCCAGTAGTTGCATAATTAGAAAGATTTAGCAAATCCCAAGGTTAAGTCACCCACAACATCAATATTCTCCAATGAAGAATCTTGACACAGTTACCCAGATATCAGAGATCAAATATTCCTATGATATAAACAGAGATTCAGTGATCTTTCTCAGCTCTCTCCTTAACCATGTGTGAAATGTGACATTTAAACAGATTAAAGACATACTACATCCAAAGCTCACGTCATTGTGTACAACATGATAGTGTTAAATGTTAGGAAGGAATATCTAGTAACTTAAGGATAAATTTTATTTTCAAGTTAAATACTATCAATGCAGGTATTTAAAGGAATATAATATATAGTCCCTTTTAAAAATAGTACTGAAGTTAAAATGCACAGGATTTTGGTTCTTTTATCCCAGAATCTTCTAGTTGGATCAACTACTAATACTAATCCAAACCTAGAATCTTAAAAGAAATTATAATACCAGTACAATTTCTATAAGTCAAAATAACAGATTTTTTGTCTGCTGTGCCGACCCAGTTAACTACAAGCAAATAAAGCACAATTCCTCCCAAATTTCTGAAGAATGGTAAGTTTAAAATATTCACAGTAGCAGAGCTTCTGAGAAGTTCTGGCACATATTTAGTAATTAAACTTCGTGAAATGGATAGATTTAAAATGTTTATTAAAATTAATCTTTCATTCCTAGAGGCAAAAGGAATAACCATTTATTCCCACTCTAAATTGTTGAGCATCTGTTCTTGAAATTTTTCATGTCAACAAAAATAATACTAAATAAAATAATAAGCAATGAATTTACTATATATACTTTTAATTGCCCATTTCAATATTCCTTAGTAATGATTTGATCAAGCTAATGCACCATTTTATAAAGTCAAAGTGCTTAGAAAGAAAATGTAATGTCAAAACCTTTTTATTTGACTTATGTATCAGTAACCACCCTCCATTGATGGTTATGAAAACATTCAGGAAGTGCTTCTATATGACAAAGCTTATCATGTGCCACAAAACGGAGTGCTTTCCATTCCAGTTCATACTTCCTAAAACCCCTTTTCTCTTAAGTGACAACACGATTTACTAAATAAGATTGGGGGAGGAGGGATAAATAAATGTATTATTACATAACATCAGAAAACAGCAGGACATATGTGAATGCTTCAAAAATTGAACTCAGCACATTAAAGCAAATTATGAAGGACAGGTAAATATCATTGATAATATGTTTAGCAATACTGAATCTTCATATTTTCTTCATATTTTCACATGATCATTCTCTCAAGCCGAACTGTAGCGTTCAAGATTAGGACAAATTATTGTATAGTGAATTTAATGTTGGCCTGAATATTTGATGTCTATCATTTATAATATGAATAAGACTTATCTGAACAGAAAGTAGTTGAGCAACTTACAAATGAAAAGAGCTATTTAAAAGTGTAAATTACTACAATAGATACTTATAGTAGAGTGGCAGGGTACCAAATCAATACCCAAAAAGTCAGTGGCTTTCCTATATACAAATAATGAAAGAGAAGAAAGGGATATTAAGAAAACTATAACATCCACAATTGTGCCACACAAAATAAAATACCTAGGAATCAGCTTAACCAAGTGTGTAAAGGATCTGTACAAAGAAAACTACAAGATACTGCTTCAAGAAATAAAAGAAGACACAAGGAAATGCAAACACAGTCGCTGCTCATGGAGGGGGAGAATCAACATTGTCAAAATAGTAATACTCCCTAGAGTTTGTACAGATTCAATGCGGTCCCTAAAAGGATACCCATGACATTCTTTAAAGACATTGACCAAACACTCTTGAAATTTGTATGGAATAATAAACCCCACGGATAGCTAAAGCAATCCTTGGGAAAAAGAAGATGGGAGGCATCAACTTTCCCAACTTCAAACTGTACTACAAAGCAGTAGTAATTAAAACAGCATAGTATTGGAATAAAAACAGACCTGTGGTGGGGCCGGGGTGATAGTCCAGCGGGTAGGGCATTTGCCTTGCACGGCGGCCCATGCCGCCCAAGTTCGATCCCTGGCATCCCATATGGTCCCCTGAGCACCGCCAGGAGTAATTCCTGAGTGCAGAGCCAGGAGAAACCCCTGAGCATTGCGGATGTGACCCAAAAAAGAAAAAAAGAAAACAGACCTGTGGACATATGGAATAGAGTTGAGTATCCTGACACCCATCCTCAAACACATGATCATTTAATCTTTGAAAAAGGTGCAAAGAGTAAGAAATAGAGCAAGAAAAACCTCTTCAACAAGTGGTGCTGGGAAAACTGGGCAGCTACATGTAAAAAATTAATTTGGAGCTCTGTCTAACACCATGCACAAAAATCAGATCAAAATGGATTAAAGATCTCAATATCAGACCTGCATCCATAAAGTATATCAAAGAAAATATAGAAAAAGCCCTTCACGACACTGAAGCTAAAGGCATCTTCAAAGATGAAATACACTAACAAAGCAACTTAAAGCAAAGAAACAGCCAACCCCATCAAAAAATGGGGAGAAGAAATGAACAGAAACTTGACAAGGAAAAATACGAATGCCCAAAAAACATATGAAATAGATGTTCATCATCACTAATCATCAGAGAGATGCAAATCAAAACAACAATGAGGCATAATCTCACACCATAGAGGCTAGTATATATCCAAAAGGGCAAGTCTGTCTCCTGTGAGGCAAACACCCTACCCGCTGCTGTACTATCTCTCTGGCCCCTGGATACTAATTTTTTAAATTGTGTTTAAAAAAGAAACATTCTAAAGTGGACAAAAATCAAGCAGTAGAAATCAAAGTACTATTAGAATCTCTTAGCTCTAAAAACATTACTATTATACTTAAGTTTAAAAATTATTTTTCCTTTCAATTTGTACCCTTATATTTTTCTGCAGGTTTCTTTTTTTAATTATTTTATTATACCACCTTTATACAATTACAAGATGCTCATGTTTGATTTTTTGGTTCTAATGTTCCAACACCCATCCCTCCACCCATGCCCATCTCTCATCACAAATGTCCCCACCTCCATCCTCCCTCCCCAGCCTGCCTCCATGGCAGGTTCTGTTTTTCCTTCCTTCCTTCCTTCCTTCCTTCCTTCCTTCCTTCCTTCCTTCCTTCCTTCCTTCCTCCCTCCCTCCCTCCTCTCCCTCCTTCCCTCCTTCCTTCCTTCCTTCCTTCCCTCCCTCCCTCCTCCCTCCCTCCCTCCCTCCCTCCCTCCCTCCTCCCTCTCTCTCTCTCTCTCTCTCTCTCTCTCTTCCTCACTTCCCTTTCTTACACATTGTGGATTGTAGTATATTCTAGGACATGACTGGTTCCACTAAGCGCCACGCAATTTGGGGAGAGCCGGATGGCAGCTCTCCTCATTCTGTCTGTGTCTCTGCATGATATGGCTGGTCGCCCTGGGGCAGTTTGTAGGCAGGGCCACTGGGCCTCTGGGACTAGACAGAGAGGGGAAGGGGTGGCCCCAGCTTCATCTCACAAGTGCCTGGTGACTTCCGCCTCCGAAGGCCGCCTACCTGGGCTTGAACTTGGCTACTCTGTTAATCTAGTCTTGAGATCAGCATCTCTCCTGGGCGGGCTCTGATGTGCTGTGGCACACGAACAGCAAAAATGGCGGCTATTGTGATGGGGAGTCTCATCCAGCTGCTTCCGGGGCCCCAAAGAGGTGATGGGCAAACTCCCAAAACCCATCTTTCCTCCAGGGAACCGCATGGTCAGCTGTGCTAGGGAGAGCCGGATGGCAGCTTTCCCTGTTGTATCTGAGTCTCTGCATGATATCTTATACCCTTATTTTAATATCAGAAAACTAAGATATTCATAATCTCCACTTATATTTATTTGATCAAGCTTGTGTCAGTCAAATGTTGAAACTATCAGAAGATCAGAAGTTAACTAAAACACCCTTCAGGTGAGAACCATTTTCATCCGAACTTATATTTCACTGTGGCTATTTTTGAATGATATTATATTTTAGACTAGAATTAAAAATTATAATATAAATTATGATTAAAAACCAAGTTTTAAAAACAAAACTTTCTAAAAAATAGAAACATAAATATTGAATAAAATTCCCAAAATGTCTCAATTTCAAAATTCTTTTCAACTTTTTTTATTGAGATTCTCTGATTTACTGACACTATTAATGATGGTGTTTCAAATTCAATTTCAACAATATTTACAAAATTCTCAACTTAAAATTTTTCTATCAAGATAATACATACTATTCCAATAAAAAAGTTCATTCTTGTTAATCTATTGTAATAACCAAGGTTTTTCTAAATAGCTACTTAGAAAATACTAATAAGCACAATGCAAACAGTAAATTCTTATGAGGAAAAAAAATAGCTACATTTAAAAAAAAATTGTGCCTATATCTACTATATATGAGGTAAACATAGAACTTCTTTTTACAGTCCTCATTAAAGAATAACCTGAGTGGAAAAAATGTGAAACAGAACACAATTCCTCACAGGAATGTATTAAGAAATATATGTGTATACTAAGAGAAAGTATGACTGGTTATTAAGAAAACTTTTTACTCAAATTTAGAACAGAATTACATGTTTGCATTT
Source organism: Cryptotis parvus (assembly GCA_021461705.1). Classification (NCBI taxonomy): domain Eukaryota; kingdom Metazoa; phylum Chordata; class Mammalia; order Eulipotyphla; family Soricidae; genus Cryptotis; species Cryptotis parvus. The sequence goes on from JAJIBD010003629.1 coordinate 12,378, forward strand.
ACTTTTCAAACATAAATTATTAAATCCTTAGTACTGACCTCTAAAAAAAAATCAAAACCAGTTTAAAAAACACAGAAACGAAGAATGATAATATAAGGAAAAAAAAATACCAAAGTCTATATTTAACTGGTTGCTCATTCATTAGAAAGGTGCCCCATAACTACCATATGTTACACAAATATGTTATCACACCTACAATTTCATCATATGTCTCCCAAGAAATTAATTAGCTCTAACTTTTTCAACTTTGACAAAAACGTCTGCATCAGTCAGATTACTAGCTGTTGCAAACATTTCAAAAAATTCAAAGCTTTCTTCAGCTTATATTTAACCTTTTAATTACTATTAATCATTTAGCAACATTTAGAGCAGCATTCATTAGACAGATGTCTAATTTTGTAATTTTGAATAATGTAAAGTCATTTACACATTATTTACTTTTGGTGCACATTTGCTTAGCACCATTTTAAAAATAATAATGTAAGGTTAGGATTATTTACTAATACTTCATTTCACAACTAAATCTAGGTTAAAATACCTGAAATTTTTACTCTTGAAAATTCTATAGTGCATTAAAAAATTGAGATAATATGCTTTACCGTAGTAAACATATAATAAAACCTACACAAATAACAAAAAACATTTAAGAGGACGTGCTGAGTAAAGAGCTTACAAGGCCCTAACAAGCAGCAGTAGAGGGAGAGACATACGAAGATCACCCTGACACTGGAGCACACATGTGATATATGGGATCACAAAAAGCAGCACTTAGCTGACCTAAAACCAGTTAGGAAATTCCCTAAGGAAAAAAGTGCCTAAATTAAGCAATAAAAAAAAAATTTTAATTACCTATTTTGAAGGAAGAATAGGACACACTAATAGTACATAGAAGGTAGAGGAAGAAGACAGTATTCAAACCTAAAGATCTGAAGTGATTTCTCAGTAGACGAAAGCTAAAAAGCAATGAATAATAAAAATTTTAAAGAATTCCATTTTAAATATCAAAATTGTGAATTTATGGTGATAATTGTATATCTGTGGGAATTTAAAGTCAACTAGAGCACCGAAGTTTTCCTGCTTACCAGTAACAAATATTTGATTTGTACAAATACAATAAAAGTATCATACAACCATGATAACAGAAATACAAATTTGTCTAGAGGACAGAAGAAGCTCAGAGATAATAGGCTCCTCGTTTTATTCATCTCCTTCCTTTTCTCCCTGCTGGCATGTCAACCAGCCTCTGGCACATTCCAGCATTTCCTCAAGACCTAATGGGCTCCGTTCCTTGTCTCCTTCAAGACCAAATACAACCCCTAAATTAAATTGAAAAGTTCTGATGGAAGATATTTTAAGCTGATGTGGAAAATGCCAAACAGTTAATAGCTATCAATATCATGATAAGATTGGGAATGATGATTTAGGAGGTGATGACTCAGTTTCTCTCCCAAATGTTAATGTATTTTATAAATATACCGATATATGTTTAACAAAAGAAACAAATACACAAATTTTTAAATTTTATTTTAGTCACCGTGATTTACCATATTAATAAAGGCAGGAATGAGGACACAGTACAAATGTTAAATGAAATGAAAGTATAACCAAAATACCTAATCCAGCTACATTATTACTCCAATTTTACGAAATGATACAAAATTTCACCTATAAGCAGAAACTTAAAAACTTCACAGCCTTAAACCAATCCACAGAAGCACTCCAGGTTCTTATCTAAAAGTCCCACAATCATAGGTAATTCCTACAAACTGATGGCAATAAATCCTTCTATATCAATAATATCGCTCAGTGTTAATGGACTGAATTATAAAACAAAGACAATAATTTTTAGAAGGTTCTTTGGTGGTACACTCATTTCAAGTATGAGGCCCCCTACACCTGAGGATGATAAGGATAGAGAAAAAAGAACAGATGATATCCCTGTTTCAGACCAAGAATTTTGAAAAGGGACCAAAGAACACCTTTGAACTTATTCTGGCTGCAATTTATTCAGATAGCAGAGTGCTTTGATGTTACAGGCAAGCCTGTTGCCAATATGCTCACATATAAAAATCTGAGATTTTTTCTGCTTGATCACATTTCTGCTTGATCGCATGTAATAAGTAACCTTACTGACTTAGAAGTGACTTATTGCAAGTTGACATTGTAAACAAAAGCAATTTGCAGTTAGTTTTCTGAAACAGAATTAAGAATATATTATTTTTATTTATGAGTTAAGATCAGGTATGAGGCAACCTGAAATAAATGTGTGGTTAGGAGGATGACTTGGAACTTCCTTGAGTCAAGCGACTCCTAGACGCTGCCTAGAACTAGCAGTGCTCTCTATCTGACCTTAGGTCTTGTTTCTGCAGTTTTAATCCTTTCAGCTTTGAATACATTGGCTGGTGAACCAAAGTCACGTTTTCTGTCTAACAAACTAGACAGCATGTTAGTATTTCAATATATACTCAATCCATAAAGTATGTCATCTTTGTACCAGTGATCCTGTATGGAGGGATTTTTACTACTTGAATATAAAAATAAAATATGTGGTAAACACTTAAAATATACACTATGAATAAAAAAAATACTTTCAATATAAAAGGAATTATATAAAAATAAGATATTGTTGCATATTGTTGTACCCCCCCAAAAAACCAAGTGTCAGTAAAGGAGTACTCTCAAAACATGGGATGAACCCAGATATCATGTAAGCTAAAAAGGTATGTGTTTATTAAGAGGTGAGCAGTCAAGAACAATAAATGATAGACATTCCTAAAAGTCAGATTAATAAATAATCTCTGAACTTTGTATAAGAAGATACTAGATGTAGAGGTTTATCAGAATTTATTACCTAAATTCTGGTTAATCATAATTAATCACAATAAGAGTAATAAAGACAAGCATACAACCAAGTTCTGGTAAGTTTTAATATTTTATAAGTATATCTAATATATGTCTAACAAAAAAATATGCAAACAAAAAATTGTTTCAACATCCGGACTCCACAGCTCGTCAGAAAACTCCACCCAGCAGAAAAGCTGATCTTTCCTCAGTAAATGGTTCATCAGTACATGCACGAGATGAAAGGCTACTAAAAGAGAATCCCACATGCACAGCAGAGCCTGGCAAGCTACCTGTGTTGCATTTGATATGCCAAAAATCAGTAACAATTACAGACCTCATTCCCATGACCTGAAGGAATGGTTTGGCTCTTCGTGTTCCTGGAGTGAGCAGTTGCCCTTGTACTACACTAGCATGTGACAGGACATATGAAGATGTTACTGGTGCCCGCTGATACAAGTGAGAGCAAAAGTACACATTTCTATTAGTAGACTTTTCAAATGATTTTTTTTTTTTTGCTTTTTGGGTCAGATCCGGCGATGCTCAGGGGTTACTCCTGGTTCTTTGCTCAGGAATTACTCCTAGCGGTGCTCGGGGGCCCATATGGGATGCCGAGGATTGAACCTGGGTAGGCCGCGTGCAATGAAAAATGCCCTACCCGCTGTGCTATTGCTCCGGCCTCAGATTCTTAATAAGGAAAATTTTCCAAGTTATAAAACATCCAAAGTTATAAAAACTTATTAAAGTAATTTAAAAAAAATTCTTGGGTGCCAGAAAGATAGTACAACAGGTAAGACACTTGCCTACCACACAAGTGACCCAGGCTCAATCCAGACTTCTGCCAAGAGTGATGCCTGACCACGGTGGTGCTAGAAATAAGTCCCAGTCACTTGTCACTTGTCTTCCCTTTGTTCATTGATTTGCTCAAGTGGGCACCAGTAATATCTCCATATGTCCTGTCGCATGCTAGTGTAGCTCAAGGACATCTGCTCGCTCCAGGAACATGAAGAGCCTCAAACCATTCCTTCAGGTCATGGGAATGAGGTCTATAATTGTTACTGGTTTTTGGCATATCAAATATGACAAGGGTAGCTTGCCAGCTCTGTGGAGTAAGTCCCAGTAAACCCTGAGTTAATGAGCTCCACCCAGTTGCAACACCCCACCTTCTCAAAAGTAAAGGACTTTAGCCAGGGTATTGACTAAGTGGTCGCACGGCAGAGCCTGGCAAGCTACCCGTGTTGTATTTGATATGCCAGATACCAGTAACAATTATAGACCTTATTCCCATGACCTGATGGAATGGTTTGAGGGAATTTATGTTCCTGGAGCAAGCAGGTGCCCTTGGGCTCTACTTACATGAGATGGGACATATGGAGATTTACTGGTGCCCGCCGAGCAAATCGATGATGAACGGGAAGATAGTGATAGTGATAGTGACTAAGTGGTAGAGTATTCCAGGTACCACCAACAATGCCAGTTGTGTCTACACAGCACTTTTGGCTATGATTCCTGCTACAGCAAAGCAACACTAATAGCAAAACAAGATTTGTCATTAATAGATAATGGAAAAACATGTATGAAATGACACAATGTACAGGGCTTGCCTCCATATAACTCATGAAGAAAATGATAGAAGGATATGCTTTATATAAAAGACTACCTTCAGTTTTCAGTTTTTAAAACAGAGCATGCAGTCCAGCCTTTTCAGCTACCTCCTAGGCCCAGAGGCTGATGTGTAAATTACATATACACACACATAAAAATTACTTGAGGTAAATGGTTTTTATTACATAGTGAGAGTTTATACCAGTTACAACAGAAATTGGTTTAAAGCTTTGATTTCTGATTTAATCCCCCACCTTTTTTTTTTTAGTGAAGAGGAAGAGAGAGGAGAGAGGTAAGAGATGGGCAAATGGAAAGGAATAAAGAATATGCACTTCTCAGAAGGAAAAAAGACAAGAATACACCTCTCAGGTTAAAATACAAGTGAATCTCTTAATTTGCTTTTTTTCTACAACCAGTATTTTCATCTGAATAGCTTCAGTTCATTCTTTTCTTTCTAAATGTTACTATAGGACTTTGACTCCTATAACTGCAAAAACTACAAAATATAAGTTGCATCCTTCCACAGAACCCCCTTTCTTTAACTTTTTAAAATTTTTATTATATCACCATGAGACAGACAATTACAAAGCTGTTGATGATTGGGTTTCAGTCATACAGTGTTCCAAAACCCATCCCTCCACCAGTGTACAATTCCCAACACAAATGGCCCCAGTTTCCTCTTCCTCCCTACCCCCCAGCCTGCCTCTATGGTAGGCACATTTCTTCCTTCCTTCCTTCCTTCCTTCCTTCCTTCCTTCCTTCCTTCCTTCCTTCCTTCCTCCCTCCCTCCCTCCCTCCCTCCCTCCCTCCCCTCCTTCCTTCCTTTCTCCCTCCCTCCCTCTCTCCTTCCTTCCTTCCTTCTTTTTCTCTTTCCTTCCTTCCTCCCTCCCTCCCTCCCTTCTTTCTTTCTTTCTCTCTCTCTCTTTCTTTTTTACTTTCTTTCTCTCTCTTGCTCTCTCTCTCCTTTCATGGACTGTAGCTTGCAATACATACACTAATGGGCTATTATGTACATCCATTTACCACTTTCAACACTCAGCAGAACCCCTTCCTACCACCATCATATATCTATTTTTATTTTGTTTTATTAAACAAATGTTATATATTATCAAGTGTTCTAAAACTTTGTATATACTAGGTACTAGTCCTATGTTAAATATACTGAAAGCATTTTATCCAATTTAGTGAACAACATTTTCACTTTCAGTTTTACCTTTGTTTTGGAAACATACCTGGTAATGCTAAGGGGCTACTCCCAGTTGCGCGTACTGCTTGGAACCATGTGCCAGGAATCAAACCTGAGCCTATAGCACACAAAGCATGCATTTCAATCAGTTCAGCTATCTCTCCAACCTGTCTTTTCACTTTCTTAGAAGTTTCTCTGGTACACAGAAGTTTCTATTTTTTATTTTGATGGCTTTGGAGTCACACCTGGCAGTGCTCAAGGAACGATTTGTAGGTACCATGGTATCAGAAACTCAACCATGGCCACAGCTAAAGCAGTCACATGCAAACAAGTGCCTTTCCTCCTTACTATCTCTCTGGCTCCAATACTTAATTTGTGGGTTTTTTTTTTTTTTAACTAAAAAACCATTGAGAAGAGTTAGGGAAGGTAGATTAAAGGGACACAATACGTGTCTCAGGTAGGTTCCTAGTTAAAACCCCAAGGCTACACGGTGTCTTTGGCAAAGTCAAGTGCAACCTAGTTTTCCCTAAGCACAGCATTGCACCCTTGGGGAGGCCACTTATAAAAGGGGAAGAGGGTAACATTTGTATATCTTTGTAATTGTAAAAATAAAAAAAATTTTAAAAAAAATAAAAATTATTTAAAAATTAAAAAAAAGAATAAAAAACAATATAACAGGGGCTGGAGCGATAGCCCAGAGGGTAGGGCGTTTGCCTTGTACGAGGCTGGCCCATGCTGGCCCAGTTCCATATCCGGCATCCCATATGGAACCCCCGAGCACCGCCAGGAGTAATTCCTGACTGCAGAGCCAGGAGAAACCCCTAAGCATTGCCGGGTGTGACCCAAAAAAAAAAAAAAACAATATAACAGTATTGAGGTTCCAGAGAACAGCCTTTTTAAATCTTCATCTGCATATTTCACTGTGTACCTGCCACCAGAATTCTAGTTTCCTTCTACCACCATACATTTGATCCCTTTATACATACCCAATATACCACTTTCTTTCCTTGTGAGTAACCACTACCTTGTTTTTTCCATCTTAAAAGATTTTTGTTTCTGCAGCGGAAAAACATCCCACTTTTATATTCATAGCAGCATTATTCACAATAGCCAGATCTGGAAACAACCAGAGTTCCTGAGAACTGATAACTGGATAAAGAAACTTTGGTATATCTACACAATGGAATAATATGCAGCTGTTAGGAAAAATGAAGTTATGAAATTTGCCTATAAATGGAAAGACATGGAGAGGATCATGTTGAATGAAATTAGCAAGAGAGACAGATATAGAATGTCTGCATTTAATTGCATGACATAATATATATGTATATGTATTAATATATAATATATATAATATATATATATACATATTATGATACCAACATCCAAGGTCAGGCGAAACATGGATCAGGAGGTTTGTCAAAGGTGGAAATTACCACAAACGAGTGGGAGCAGAGGTTAGGTAAGACAGAGAAGGGAACAGTGTGACAATAATTGTCGAAAGTGCCATTATCACACAAAAATTTAGCATTAAATACAGGCAAAAAGATACACATGATAACCTCTAAGTATATGTATTACAATCCACAATATGTAAGAGAAGGAAGAGAGAAAGAGAGAGAAAGAAAGAAAGAAAATAGATAAAGAACCTGCCATAGAGGCAGGCTAGAGGAAGAGGGAAGGAATCGGGGACATTGGTGGGAAATGGGCACTGGTGGAGGGGTGTGTGCTGGAACACTGTATGGCCGAAACCCAAACATGAACATTTTTGTAATTTTTTATCTCATGGTGATATAATAAAATATATTTAAAAAGATTTTTGTTTCATTTAGATTATTTAACTGTTTTATCACTTAAGAGTTAAATAATATTGTATATGTCTTTCCCCCAATACTTCATTTGGCATTCATGGATCCTCTTAGTTCATTCACGATTTAATCTTTTTTTAAATATGTATGCATGTATGTGTGTGTGCAACACACACACACAAACACATATACATATATATTTAACTGAGTAAGATTCCATTGCATGTATCACCACGATAATTTCTTTAATCAGTCATCTGTGGATGAACATTTAGGGTTCTTAAAAAGTCTTCAGAACTGTGAACATGTAATACATATGGGAGTATATGCATCTCTTCAAATTAGTGTTTTTCTACTATTTGTAAAATTGGTGTTATAGCTCGACCTATGAATTTATAATAATAATTTTATGTTTTTCATAACAGCTACAAGAACTACTTTATTGGAGGTGATGATCTTTATAATAATCATCTGTACTCTTGCCGACCGTCTATTTTCATTCCCAGGGTTTGCTCACATGTGCGGGGAGAGACCATGCTGGCCAGACTCAAAGTGGAGATTTGGGCCCTGCCTTTTCCTCCGCCTCCACAACAGCTGCCCCAGAAGAAAGACCCACCCACGCCAGATCCACAGCTAATCTACAACCCCAGAAGAGATCCAGACCCATCCACTTCAGACCCACAGCTGCGCTGCTTGGCCGGCCCCACGTGGAGCAACCCATGGAGCTGACCTCCCGGGTAAGGGACTCGGCCATCCCCTGTCTCAGTCCAACATTGCTTCCAGGGTTTGATCACATGTGCGGGGAGAGACCACACTGGCCAGACTCAGAGTGGAGATTTGGGCCCTGCCCTTTCCTCCAGCTCCATGCCAGCTGCCCTGGAAGAGAGGCCCACCTGCGCCAGACCCACACTAATATACAACCCCTGGAAGAGATCCAGACCCATGCCCTTCAGACCCACAGCTGTGCTGTTTGGCCGCCCCGTGTGGAAGCAACCCATGGAGCTGACCTCCCGGTAAGGGACTCGGCCAGCCCCCTGGCTGAGTCCAACATTGCTCCAAGGGTTTGCTCTCATATGCGGGGGAGAGACCACGCTGGCCGGACTTGGAGTGGAGATTTGGGCCCTACCCTTTCCTCTGACTCCATGCAAGCTGCTCCGGAAGAGAGACCCACCCACACCAGACCTGCAGCTCTGTTGGTGTGCAGCCGCAAAGCAGCCGAGCAATATTCTTAAATAATGCTGATTTTAGGATAAGGTCTTTCCCAGGAAGTTTCACATTTATACAGTGTATACAGTTCTAGACAGGTTCTAACTGATACTAGTAAGCTTAGCAAGAAGCCACAGCAAACCACACATCATGCGGTCAGTCATTCTCAACATCCAGACTCTAGTTCCTCAGAGCTCCATCAAAAACCTGATCTCTCCCTTTAAGTTTCATCAGTAAATGCTCGAGATGAGAGCCTTCTACTGAGAATATACCACCTACACGGCAGAGCCTAGCAAGCTACCCATGTTTTATTTATCTGTTATGCCAAAAACTAGTAACAATTATGGACCTCAATTCCATGATCTGAAGAATGGTTTGAGGCTCTTCCTATCCCTGTAGCAAGCAAATGTCCTTGGGTTGCACTTGCTTGTGACGGGACGTATGGAGATGTTACTGGTGCTCACTCAAGCATCGATGAACAATGGGAAGACAGTGATACAGTGATACTCCTTTAGGTAAGATGTTTGCACATATGCACACAGTCACACTCTTAGATGAGGCATACAGATTATGACGGTGGTGCTCCCTGGAGATCACTGTGGTACTAAGACATGTGTTCATCATGGAGCACATTTCCTGGCTGTGGTGCTCACACATCCTTTAAGTAGCAGTGTTTGGCAGAGGTTACACCAACATCTGGCTATGGTCCAGCCAGGAAACACAGCACTAAGGATCACAGACTACAGAACTGCCAGAGTTTACTGAATCACACACAGGATACTAGGGATTTGAACATGGATGATGCTCTTTAAAAGTAGGTGCTCTAAGTCCTTGACCATTCCTCCTAAGCTCATTAATTATTTCTGTATATGATGAAAATGCCACTATAGACCCAATATAAACTAGAAGAGTTAATGCATGTGTACAATAAACTTGTATGCTAAATATGATAAAAGGCAACCAAAGGAGATTAGAGAAAAATTCTGCATGAATTAACAGGACACTGTTGGGGAAGGAGTGTCCTAACCAGTGCAAACTGGACTAAGCCAACCATAGCAACATTCAGTGAACTAGACCCAATGGTTCAATAGCAGGGCAGATTATGAATCAACCCCTCTGATGCTGCAGACCACCAGGCAGTACTTGGGTGCCTTCAGGGCTATACCAAGTAGTGCTGGAGGTCTATGAAGTGCAGGGGGATTGGACCAGGGTACTGCACACTCAAAACATGGGCCCGGCCTCTGTGCTATCTCCTTGATCCCTGAACTAGATACTGTTAAAAAAGTTTTGAGAGGCCAGAGACATAGTACAGGGGTTAAAGTACTTGCCTTGCACGTAACCAATCCCAGTGAATGTTGGCACCACATATTATCCCACACATACTACCACAAGAGACTTCTGATCACAAAACTTAAACTATTTAGTGTGACCCCAAAACAAAAAACTAAATAGGAAAAAAGAAATTTTAATGAAGTCCATTTAATTTTTTCATTGCTTGCTTACACTTTTGATGTCAAACTATAAAATTAATGTCCAATCTATGGTCACAAAAATTTAATTATTTTCTTTTTGAAAGTTTTACAGTTTGGCATTATAGTTTAGTTCTTTGAGCCACTTAAGTCATATTCTGTACATAATGGGAGCCAGGGTTAAAATTATTTTACAGGTGGAAATCCAATGTCCAAGAATAACGTTCTGAAAATTATTCTTGTTAGTGTTGTTGAAAATAAACTGATTAAAAATAAATAAAAATGAATTTTATCAAAAAATAAATTAAGATTTATTTCTAGACTTTCAATTTTCTTTTACTTATCTAGATGTCTATTTTACTCTGACACTTTTTTTTTCAGACTATTTTTGGGGTGTGGAAATCTCCCAAATGATGCTCAGGAGATCCAAGGGACCCTCCTCGTGATTCTTGGCCAAACAGGCCAGTAGAACAATGCAAGAGCATAAGGATATGGAGTTATTTGGGCCCTACACTGATGGGGATTCCCTGGGTTATCCCTGAGGTATCACTTGTATCCCTGAGGTATGAGCCTTTATGATGTCACACGTGGCACAGCTTGGGGGAACGTTAAATGGTATGGATCAAGCTAGGGTCAGTAGTATACAAGGACTGTATAGTATAGCTGCTATACTTTATCTTTGGTACCACCATCTCTTGTATTTTTTTCTTTTTTCTTTTTTAGGTATGCGCAGATACCACTCCTGACAATACTCCATTCAGCAGTGTAGGGCTAAAACTTCAGTGAAAAGACCCAGCACTGTGGTGTTCAGATCTAGCAGCCCCAAGGGTCATCATGGCATTGGTGTTTAGGGGCCCATGTAGTGCAAAGGACGGAGCTCAGGACCTTGGATATGCTGAGTAAATCCTTTGACTGCCCAATATAGCCAATAACAATTTGATAACTGTTAACATTAACTTCATGTTAATGCTTATAACTTGACATAGCAATAGATATTGATGTCAATGATAAACTGACAAAGAGTTTGAGAGCTGACATATCTCCGAGAGCATTAACCTCTTTCACTAGGTTTAAAAATTAAGAAACTGTGGCTTACGAGGTTAATTAGGTCAAAACCAGCAAACAAATCAAAAACAAAGCTAAATTCAGAAGTCTACTCTTATTTGATGGGAGCAGGGCAATGGGAAAGGGTGTAGACCATTCCCAGTTGTGTTCAGGGCTTACTCCTGATAGTGTTTATGGAACCATCTGCGGTACTGATGAACCAGAGTCAACCAAATCCAAGTATATTAATCCCTGATCTTTCACTCCAGCCCACTATAATTTTTGATGTATGGACCTTACAATACCATGTGACTTTTCAATAAACCAAAATTGCTTATACATGCAATTTTGCTTGCATAAAAAATTGCTTAATCATGACTGGGAAGTAAGAACTAGTACATACGTAAAGTGAGAGGCAAATATATGTAAATGAACACTCAATCACTGGGAAAACCTTATGTATGGACACTTAATCCTTGGGAAATCCTTCATTACTTATTAAAAAAACAAAAAGGACCAAAAAATAACAAACCACCAAACACAATATTTCTAACCACAATTGCCCTGCTTTGACTTTTAGCACAAGAACATACCTAATTTCATTACACTACTCTCAACTATGTAATCTCCACTTCCCACCAGTATGATCATGCACTCATACACTCCACAAAAAATCAGGGCGTATAGGGAGAATATGCATACATGATTATGCATGAATTAAAGGAAGTGTGAAGAAGTGTTCAAAATTAACACTACATTCATGTTAATCACTAGATCACTAGACATCCCATTATTCATGGATTTCCTCAAGTGAGCACCAGAAACATTTCCATTTGACCCTATCACGTGCCAATATAGCCCAATGGCATCTGCTTGCTTCAGGAATATGAAGAGCCTAAAACCGTTCATCAGGGTATTGACAAAGAAGTCTGACCATCTTGTAGGTGGGCGGCCACATGATCTTTAGACGTGCCATGGGATCCAGTCAGTAACGGCTCTAGGTACACATAACTGCTGCATTCAGAGATGTTTGTTCCATTGAGAGTGAATGGGGCCTCTGGAACTAGTAAATTTCTCATGAACATTGTTTGAGATTCAGCTGTAGACCTATCTTTCCACATTCTCGGTCATAGTCAGCCAGCTTATGTGCTGCTTGGCTAATGTTTGATGTTATTAGAACGATGTCATCAGTGAAGTGTAGATGATATAATTGACGACCGTCTATCTTCACTCCCATTCCTTCCCATTCTAATTGTTGCATGATATTCTCGAGGGTGGCACTGAAGCATTTTGGTGAAATGGTATCACCCTGCAGAACCCCTCTTTTGACATCAATGATAACTTCTTGTAGAATGGTGAGATCCTGGTGGTAAATCCAATATACAGCTCATGAAGGATCTTGATGTATTGAGTTTGAATGCCCTGTTTGGCTAGGGCTTCGATAACCACTTCAGTCTCCACAGAATCAAAGGCTTTCTTTAAATCAATGAACGTGAGACAGAGCGGCATTTTTGAACTCCCTACAAACTTCAATGAGCCTGGTTACCGTTTGGATATGGTCGATTGTGGGGAATCCTTTCGAAAGCCAGCTTGCTCGCATGGTCACCCTTCATCTAATGTTCTGCCAATCCTGTTCAGGATGACTCGTGTAAACAGCTTGTAGATGACAGACAACAGGCAGATGGGACGAGGGTTGCCAATGTCATGAATGAATGTCTCCCTTCTTGAACAGTAGAACTGCCCAGCTGGTTTACCATTGGGAGGGCACATTGCATTCAGAAAGGTAGCACGTGAAGAGCAGAGCCAGTGTATTGATTAAGTACTGACAGCAGATTCTTCAGGTGTTCTGGTCTGACTATGTCTGGGCCTGGTGCTGTTCCCTTCTTTATTGACGAAATGACATGTTGGATTTCAGAAGGGAGAAAGTTGGGAACGACATATCCATCCTGCGGAATTTGGTATGTGGGCAGGTGGACATGGTTATCAAAGAGATCTGAGTAGAAGTCATGGATAATCTTCTCCATTGCCTTTCTGGAAGATGTGACAGATCCATCAGGGCATCAGAGGGCAATCATCTTGGTCTTATAGTTGGCGAAGGACAGGAGGGTGGTGCGAGTGCTTTTCCAGCTTCTGCTGCATCTTCCAGTATTTCTTCTCTTCTTTCTTTGAGGTCTTCTTTTATCGCTTCTCTGCACCACTTAGCAAACTTGGACGTTAGCATTTGGTTGCCTGAGGCTCGCGCCTTGCCACGTTGTTGAATGAGTTCAAGAGTTTTTGAAGACAGGCGTCCTTTTGTGGCTTTCTCTCTCTCTCTCTCTCTCGGCATTCTTCACACAATCATGGAGGTGCTGAACCAGTCAGCTGTATTCTTCATCAATGTCATCAATGATGGTATCTTCCCATGTTGCCACAATGGTGCCAAAGAGTTCCCAACTGCTGGTCATTCTGGGAGTTCTCTTCTTAAACTTTGCAGCCTGTTCTCCCCGTTGCATGAAGTAGAATTTTGCACGAAGGAGACGGTGGTCCGATACTGTTTGGCATTTTGGGATGGCAGCGACATCGGTCAGGCAAAACCTTCAATTGAAGATGATGTGATCAATTTCACTGTGGAAATGTCCATCATGAGATTCCCATGTCCAACGTTTCGCTTCAGCCTTCTGGAACTGTGAGTTCCCATGAATGGTCTTGGTGGACATGATGAACTCAGATAGTCTCTTACCGCATTCGTTCCATTTAGGCCGTGGGTCCCGATGTGGAGTTCTTCAGCCGATCTTCTCGGTCCTATCTTGGCATTATAATCACCAACTATGATCTTGTAGAAGGTGTGATCTTTTTTTATAGAAGTCTCTTACCGCATTCGTTCCATTTAGGCCGTGGGTCCCGATGTGGAGTTCTTCAGCCGATCTTCTCGGTCCTATCTTGGCATTATAATCACCAACTATGATCTTGTAGAAGGTGTGATCTTTTTTTATAGAACTCCTCCAGTTCCATGTAAAATTTTTCAATTTCATCTTCCTTGTATGTGGATGTTGGTGCGTAGACAACGAAGATAGAAATTGCTGGCAGTGGGCCACAACTCTTCAAGTGTAATCATCCTATCCGGTTTGTTAGGCATTCAAATGAATCAAAGTTCACGGCCAGATTCAAAACGCAGACACACCAGGCAGAGCAGATACCCGCTCTCCTCCTTGCGCACAGCCGCTATGCGGCTGCACAATTTATCTCCACACCCTCTCAGAAAGCTCTGCAAGCTACTGAGAATACACTATCCACACGGCAGAGCCTGGCAAGCTGTCCGATGCGTATTCGATAAGCCAAAACCAGTAATAAAAATGTTTATCTTCCCGGCCCTGAAAGAGCCCTTACAGCAGCACTAAGAAGGACGAACAAGGAGTGCCTGATAAAATTTCAGGACCAAACTAGGCGTTAAGTACACAATTGTTATAAACAGAGAATGAATTTCCTTGTAGTGAAGCATATATTAGAGCTTAGGGTTTTGAATTTTTTTTTGGGCTGGGGAGGGTGGTGTTTTTATCTTTTTTTTTTTTTTTGGCTTATTTTGTAGGGCACACCCAGCAGTGCTCAGGGCTTATTCCTGGCTCTGTGCTGAGGGATCACCCCTGGTGAAGCTAAGGGAGTTACATGGGATTCTGGGGGCCTGGACCTGCGTTAGCTACATGCAAGGTTAGCACCCTATCCACTAAACTATTCCTCTAGCCCATACTTTACTTTTAACTATTTCAACAATATAACCTCTCCTCTGAATCTTTATGTGGTTAACTGCTTAAAGCAAGTTAACCAGTCAATTACAGCAACCCCACTCCTTCTTCTGAATAATTTTTAAAATTATTGCAGTATACTCTAATAACTCAAATATTTGTCTCCATTCTAAACTATCTTACTGAGGACAGATAAAACAAGCTTTCAGTTTTATTAACTCTTTACTGAACAGATATTTTCAATATTTTGTTATGCATAACAATTTCTAGAATTTCTACACTCCAGACAAAAAAATACAACAAAAGATTTGAGTATAACTAATCAATCACAAGCAGCCTGGTCTACTCTGGAAAAACAGGAGTTTGGAAGCATCACTATAAAAGCATATGAAGAAATGTTTGAGGACATCATAGTGTAAGTCACCAAAAGGAAGTATGGGTAAAACTAAAAAACTAAAAAAACAAGAATTGGCCTAGTGGTAAAGGTTAAAGCTTTGGAATTTGAGCTTCTGGTTTTGAGATCTGATTCCACTGTGACCTTTATTCCTATGTGCACTTTGAATTCTTCCATTATAAAATATCTGTAAGAATATGAATACCATAAGCTCATTGTCAAGATGAAATGAAAAATCCAGAAAATATTCCAAAACTCTATTAAATAATATGACTATAATGTTAACACTGTGAACTCCCTTCCTGCCAGGTAAGAGGTTATGATTTAATTCTCAGAGCCCCAAAACCTTTCTAAAAAATGTAAACATTTAAAGTTTTACCATAAGGAAGTTCTGTTTGAATTTTCAAAAGCTCCAATTCAATATAAAGTAATCTGCCATTTAGTGTGTCTATTCATCTTTCAAAGACAACTTGTCAGGCTTAAGGAAATCTCTTTTCAAAAAAACTTATTTGCCCTTGCTGGGGTCCATTCCACCAGGAAGAAACAGGATCTAAGCTCAAGACCTCACACTTGCTTTGCCTTAGGCACTTCCTCAGTGGCTGAGTCTTTTTTTGTTTGTTTGCTTTTGGTTTTTTGGGTCACACCCAGCAATGTTCAGAGGTTACTCCTGGCTCTGCACTCAGGAATTGCTCATGGCAGTGGTGGGGATATGGGATGCGAAGGATCAACCCCAGGTTGGCTGCACGCAAAGCAAATGTTCTATCTGCTGTACTATGCTTTGGCCCCCTACGCCGTTGTTTACGTCCTTCTAATGCAGGATCCAGAATGAGAGTTGCCGAACTGCCTCAGCACATGCAGGTCATTGGGATCTGAACTCAGGGACTGGCACTTGCCCAGCAAGTTGCTTTAAACTGGACCTTTTTTAAACTTTCTCCTCTTACGACCCCTTTAAAACCCAAGACATTTTTGCATGACAACAAGTATGTACACATATTAAAAACTATACAAATCACTTACTGACAATGAATCAT
Source organism: Cryptotis parvus (assembly GCA_021461705.1). Lineage (NCBI taxonomy): Eukaryota > Metazoa > Chordata > Mammalia > Eulipotyphla > Soricidae > Cryptotis > Cryptotis parvus. The sequence goes on from JAJIBD010003629.1 coordinate 28,681, forward strand.
GAAGAAATTTATATTAAAACAAAAGAATTGTTTTTAAGTCCCATGACTCCCATAGGGCTTACAACCCACAGTTCAGATGCAACTTTAATTGTAAAAGACTTTTACAATTTAAGACGTCTTCTGGGTCCCTGGAAATTTTTAATGTAGTATAAAATATGGAAATACTTTTGAAGGATGACTACCAAATGTGAAGGTTGAATAAATAAGATAAAAATAATTCTAAAGACAAACCATTTTCTGCTTAATACTACTTACAACTCATCTCATTTAACTACATGCCATAGCATACGCTGAGAAAATTCATAATTCATCACCAACTCAAGGTTATTTTTATAGATTGCAAAAGATAGTAACTGTCATAAATACAGACCCACGGATTTTTATTTTAATATCACACTTTTACCCATTTCTTTCATGACCTGTTTTTCCTCTGTTTTTAGTCATATAAATCAGAGCTTTGAGCTCAAATAATAAAAAGTTGATCTGGGTGAGACACAGATAATATCTGCACAAAATGTTTGCCACTTATTTTATACTTATATAAACTATATTGCTTGTAGATTTCGTATGTGAGGGAGATCCCAAGCAATGTTCAGGGACCCAGAGAGCACTCCTGGTGATGCCTGGCCCAGCTGTACGACTGATGGTGCAATACCCAGGTGCTTAGGCCGAGAAGTACTAGAGTAACTAGGGCTAGATCTGGAGGTACTATGGAAGCCAGGCAGTTCTGCAGATCAAACTCAAGACCCAATTGAAGTCACAAGCTCAGCCCTATACACTATCTTCCTGATCCTCTTCAAGTTTTCTTATTTTCTTTCTCTCAAGTTTGATTTATTTAACTCCAAAAGCACATCTGTCTGCTTATCACAATTCAGTATTTATTACTGAATTTAAAATTTTGTTATTAAAACAAAACAAAGCTCCAAACTGCAATTTAACGATGAAATTTAATCATCAAAGAAAAGATGTACTATGGATAAACTATTTGTTCTGTTTCTCAAAACTGTCAACTGTGTGCCGAGTCACTGTGTGAATTTTGATAAAAATCATAGAACAGATGGCATGACAGCTATGCCATATAAATTAATAAAATTTACATTAAAAAATAAAACCCATTAGATTTTCTTTATAGGCCTCACTAAAACAATGCAATACTAAAATTTACACTTTAAAATTTTTTTCCTACTAAGGAGAAACCACTACTACTTTTTCTTCCCAAGTTTCAGCCCAAATTCTCGGTCACTCACCCGCCCGCCATCTTATGAATCCTGTGCTTCCTCTCCTCCTGTGGACTCCACCAAAGAGGACTCTATAAAGTAAATGTGGAGACAATTATTGCCAAAAGTCAAAGAAAAATAAGATTCTTAATAGTTCTAGAAAGGATAACAAATAAGTCCTTGATTCATTAAAGAGTAGAAAGCCTATATATCTAAAAGCTATAGAGTAGGTACATATTATACACCAACTTTAAAATATAAAAATAGGTCCTACATCAATGTTTGAGACAGAACTTTTAAAAAATCCAACAAAAAAGTATTACTTGTGGATGAAGACCTAAATGATACTTCTGCTTTTGTAAATTCACAGAAAAATTAAATAAAAAAAGAGAAAACAAATTTTTTGGAAAAACATAACTGCATGTCAAAGGTCCTATGTGTGTCTATACACCGAACACTATGGACTGCCAAAGTATAAAATAATCAGGGTCTGGCACCCAAGAAATGTTACTGAAAATAAAAAAAAAAAATCAAGCAACAGTACAATATGTTATTATATGAGTGTATCAAATAAAGTAACACGGGTTTCTATAAGAAATAAATGAATTTCAGAAGTCATTAATATAACTACCATAATGTATGTAGAAGATGAAAATGCAGTCATAACAGTGTACAATAACATATGGAGGGAATCTATTATCATGACTTGTTAGTAGAAACTCGCTCTTTTCATATACACAGGAGTTAGAATTTTTTATAGATCATTCTATGTTCAACTGCTTGGACAAAAACATGGAGCCTAAAAATTACTATTCCTTTTTTGGTCCCATGTTCAACACTGTAATTTATAATGTAAAACTATTTTAAGTGGTAACCTACAGACAATCTTAAATAAAACTAAGTAAGGGCCGGAGTAATAATACAGCAGGTAGGGAGTTTGCCTTGCACAAGGCCGACCTGGGTTTGATCCCCAGCATTCCATGTGGTCTCACAAGCATCACCAGGAGTAATTCCTAAGTGCAGGGCAACCCCTGAGCATTACTGGGTGTGACCCAAAAGAATCATAAAAGTAATCTTCCTATAACATATCAAAGTGCATCCTTATTCAGAACATTAAGAAGTCCTATATCTACAAGATGATAATTAAATTCCTAAGACTAGAATAATTAGTCCATAAACTTCAATTTTCCTTTCTTCCAGTTAGCTGCTTCTAAGCAGGCCCTATTAAAGTCCTTCCATTTGGACTGATACACCTGAGACTGATACAAAACACTTCCTTGACCATCAGCAGCTCACTTGTTACATTCTTATTTTAGTTACATTTGTACATTCTATCTCCATCAAAGACTCTACACTACTTGAGAAATAATCCCTACCCTACAAGGAAAGATTGAAAAGCAAAAATGAAAGAGGACTTTTGACAGTTTTTCCAGATACAATAAAGAACTAAGCATTACAGGACAATTTATCAGAGAAAATTACAAACATTGCTGGAAAAATACTAAGAACTACTAAGAACTACTACTAAGTATACTTTTGTGCTCTCGAAATAGAGTTAAATTATACTAAAAGGGGCTAGAGAGACAGTGCAGTGAACAGAGAGCTTGCCTAGTACCGGACCGAGCCAGGTTTGAGCCCCCTCACTCCCTGTGGTCCTGCAAGCACCACCAGGATTAATACCAGAGTGGAGAGTCAGGAGTAACACCTGGGCATCATCATATCTGTCCCAAAAATAAAGAAAAAAATAAATTATAGTGCAAGGTATAATTAAAGTATAATTAAAGACTGTATTAACAAGTAGTATTTCAACACTTTACTTTAGTATTTAATTGGTTTATAAAATTACATAAGAATTGGTTTATAAAAATACTTACATTGCAAGCACTGTAATACTAGTATATACTGCATTATGATCCTCAAAGGTCTAGCTCCATTCCCCACTATGTGACTGACATCCTGAACTCCACTCACCCGTCTGCAATCCAGCTTTCTCTAGTGAACATTACTGTGTCCCCCTAATCTATTAGCATTTTTTGATTCTTTTACAATTTTTTTAAACTTCAGGTTCACTTTATTTTAATATCTGTATATACATTATGAAACATATAGATAGTATTGTTACTTGTTGTAAAGCAAACTTATTTATAAGGTATGTAGAAGGGATTTTTGTCAGACCCACATTTGCCAGCATTAGCCTATTTTTTCTTCCAAAATTAATTTATGCCAACTACAAGCAAATATAACCATATTACCTTATTTTTCTCTGCTATACAAAAACATATATAATGTTCACCTTTTTCTTTTCAATTATAATTATTCTTTGTAATTTTTCATATAAATGCTTCCTATTCTTTTTCAACTTTATGGTATTGCACTTACTGATTCATCATACTTTGCAGCCCACAATTAATAGACACTTGGGGTTTTACCAGTATTTTGCAATATATCACTGCTGTTGACATATGAAGAAAATCTAGCCTCATGCAATATGAGCATGTGATAGTCCTTGGTTCCCCAGAAAAAGAGGCAGAAGCCTAGGAAACTAACATTGAAAAATATAATCAGTGTTTGTGCATATTCTGGACAGATGCCTCAAAAGGGAATGTTAGATCACAGGTAGATGTATTTTTTAATACTTTAATGAGTGTTCAAACTTTATACAAGGAGGCTGCGGCTCTTTACATTGCTACCATTAGCATAGAGCACCTTTTTCTCCATATACTTGACTAGGGTACCTTTTTCTTCGTCCCTTTGCCAACACTTAATATTTCTAACAATTTTTGCATAGGCCACTCTAACTGGTATGAAGTGATACCTTACTGTCATTTTGATTATCATTCCCCTAATAGTCACTGGCAGTTAAGCTTTTTCTCATGTGCCTGGTGGCCATCTGTATGTCTTCTTGGTTCAGCTTTTCTCCCCCTTTTTGATGAGGCTGTTTGTTTATTTGTTGTTGTTTTGTCAGTGCTTTATATATCTTGGATATCAGCCATCTGCCAGATGTATAGTGTGCAAATATTTTCTCCCATTTGGTAGAATGTCTTTTGTGCTAATTCTTTGACTGTGCAGAACATTTTAGTTTTACGTAATGGAGTTAAATCCCCAATATATCATGAAAACAGGTATGCTGGACTTGTTTTAGAAATGAACCTTTTGTCTACACTTTATTCAATACATTTATGATTGTATTTGGGCAACATCATCTATGTCTTTAATCCATTTCCAGCTAACTTTCGCACATGGTGTGAAATAGTTAAGCAATGTCATTCTTTCATGTGTGGCTATGCAGTTTTCCCAACACAATTCATTACCAAAAAAAAGATCCTGTCTTCATTTATGTTCTTGGTCCTTCTGTCATAAATTACCATCAGTTTGGGAAGTTAATTTTGTCCTTCTAATCCTATTCCACTGTTTTTTTTCTGGCTATTTCCAATACTATTGTTTTGATTACTATAGCTTTGTACTGTAGTTAAAATTACAGAACATGATGCCCCAAGTCTTTGTTTTTAATTAAGATTGCCTTGACTATTCAGTGTCTTTTGTAGTTCTCTGGATTTTAAGTAAATTGTTTCATTTCTTTAAAGAACAACATTGGAAGTTTGACAGAGACTGAATTTGGTATATCAAAGGCTTTCGGTCCTTCATCTAATGGCTGGTTGTACATGATGAAGGACAACAATGCAAGCAAGCAGACTTCCAAAAGAATTCAGCACAATCAACCATATCCACAAGGTAACCAAGCTCATTGAAATTTGTAGGGAGTTCAAGATGCCGCTCTGTCTCACGTTCATTGATTTAAAGAAAGTCTTTGATTCTGTGGAGACTGAAGCGGCTATTGAAGCCCTAGCCAAACAGGGCGTTCAAAACCAATACATCAAGAACCTTTGTGAGCTATCTTACGGATTCACCACCAGGACCTCACCATTCTACAAGGAAGTGATCACTGATATCAAAAGAGGGGTTCGGCAGAGTGACACCATTTCACCAAAACTCTTCAGTGCCACCCTCAAGAACATCACGCAACAATTAGAATGGGAAGGAATGGGAGTGAAGATAGACGGTCGGCAACTACATCACCTCCGCTTCGCTGATGACATTGTTCTAATAACACCAAACATTAGCCAAGTGGCACAAATGCTGGCTGACTTTGACCGAGAATGATGAAAGATAGGTCTACAGCTGAATCTCAACCAAACTATGTTCATGAGAAATGAACTAGTTCCAGAGGCCCCATTCACTCTCAATGGAACAAACATCTCTGAATACAGCAGTTATGTGTACCTAGGTCGAGAAATCAACATGATGAATGACCTAAAACCTGAGCTGCACAGGAGGAAGAGAGTGGCATGGTATCCCTTCAAAAACATTGAAGAAATAGAGAAAAAGACAAAGAACCTCTGGCTCGGGCACATCTCTTCGACTCCACCATTCTCCCTGCATTAACATATGCCTCAGAGACCTGGGCCCTACAAAAGCAGGATGAGAATGCTATTCAGGTCTCCCAAAAAGGAATCAAAAGAGCTATGCTTGGAATATCACACCTCACTCAAGTGAGAGGGAATTCAGAGTTCCGACCTCCGTTGCTATTCCAGAGTCAGGGACGCTGTCTGATTTGCCAAGGCATCAAAAATCAGATGGGCTGGACATGTAATGCAATTTGGAGATGACCGCTGGTCTAGAGCGTTACCGAATGGATTCCACGGGATGTCAAAAGATCACGTGGCCGCCCACCTACAAGATAGTCAGACTTCTTCATCAAGACTCTGAATGAACAGTTTTAGGCTCTTCATATTACTGAGCAACCATATGCCACTGGGTTACACTGGCACGTGATAGGGTCAAATGGAAATGTTACTGGCGCCAGCTCGAGCAAATAGATGAATAACAGGATGTCAAGTGCTCAAGTGAAAGGCTTTTGGTAGATGGTCCTTTTATTAATGTAAATTCCTTCAGTCTATGAACATGAATATATTTCCACCTCCTTATTTTCCCCTGCATTTCCTTTAATAGCAACTCTTTCCTGTATTTAATCAAAGAAATTCATTTACCTATTTTCCCTATTCCTGGGGCTCTAACCCAGGACCATACATAAGCAAGCTAAGCACTGTACCACTCAGCTACATTCCCAGCCCTTAACAATGACAAATTTCAATATGCAAATTTTCACCTTTATTGTTAAGTTTGTTCCTAGGTACTTAATTATTTTCTATGGTGGGGGCGGTGGGGAAGCGAGGAGAAATGAACTGGACCAATCCGGTACTGCTCAGGGCTTACTCTGGGCTCTGTAATCAGGAATCAGTCTTGTCAGTGTTCAGGGAACTGTATGTGATGCCAGGATTTAAACAAAGTTTGACTGAGTGTAAGGCAAGTACCGTAACCATTGGAACATCTCTCCAGCCCAGTTAATTCCTTTTGATATAATTGTTAGTAGCATTTCCCCCCCTATTTTCTTGACCTTGTAGTTCACTTTGTACACAGAAATGTAACAAACTTTCATGTATTAATTTTACAGTCTGCTACTGACTATTGAAGAATGAAGAAATGAAGAAAATAACTTTGTATTTATTACTATACTCCATGGTCAAACTTAACACCCCAGGATTGGAGCAAGTCACCACCATCTGCCTCCTGATTAAAGGGGATTTGTTGTACAATTTTATCTGTATGTTATTTTTTTAAGAAGAGAGTAGCTAAGGCTTTTTTTTTTTTTTTTTTTTTTTGCAAAGACAGGCTCACACCCAAGCAATGCTAAAGGGTTATTCCTGGCTCTGCACTCAGGAAATACTCCTGGCCATGCTCAGGGGACCATATGGCATGCCGGGGAAACGAACCTGGGTCGGTCTCGAACAAGGCAAATGCTCTACCCACTGGACTATTGCTCTGGCCCGTTTTTTGGATGCTTCTTTTTTAGAAGAGTCTTTGGGATTTTCTCCATGTTATCATGTCACCTAAAAATAGAGATAGCTTTACTTCTTTTCCAAAGAACACGAAATTCACTTTTGAAAGAATATAACCACACCTATGTTTGAGTACGATTTACAATAATCAAAATACAGAAATAATCCAAACATCCAAAAGACACATCTGTCTTTGGATACATACAGTACGGATAAACAGAGCATAGATAAATACAGTATGGTCTATATACACAATGGAAATATTACTCAGTTGAGAAAAAGATTAATTCTTTCTATTTTTGGTAACATAGATGGAAATGAGATCATTGTAAGCAAAGTAAGATGGCAGAAAAGGCATGTATAAGCTGACCCAACTAATATGTGGGAAACAGAAAAGCAAAGTGAGCAGATGATTGTTCACTAGTGTCAAACAGAAAGTAGAGAATTATGATAAGACAAATAATTGACTAAAACATAAAACCAATATTTATTCTTATGAAAAAAATACAAGTTAAAGACAACATAACAAGGAGTAATTATAAATAAACACAATTCAATTTTTTATCTAAGAATAAAAGTTTATTATCTAGTAAAATAAAATATTCTCTACTTCAAAGAATCTGCACTCCCTAGACAAATGACAAGTTACAAACCTAGGAAATATACTATATATTTGGGAAGAAAACATGTATGATGAGCCTGGAATATTTCATGTCTTAGAAGGTCAGAAAATCTTCACAAAAATTATAAGAAATGTCAAAAGAATATAGGAGGTAGTTTAAAGAGGTTTCAGTGAGCCAAACTGAGGAAAATTTGAGCATTTCAAAATTAATAATAGTAATAAAAAGTACAACTCACTGAATAAATGTTATTTATGGAGGAAAATTAATCCTTCATAGTATAATTTTAATTAATTAAAAATACAATACAATTACCATAAATCATTAATAACTAATTCAATCAGTAGATACTTAAATTAGGAGGCCAATACTAGAAACCAAATATTTACTAAGTCACAAACTTTCATACAACAAGAATTAACTATTGTGGGTAAATCATAACTGTACAAATGAAGAAAAAACTTGGTATTTACCACTATACTCCATGGTCAAATTAACACCCCAGGATTGGGGGCAAGTCAATACCAGGTGTCTCCTAATTAAAGAAAACTAAAGAGACATAACAATAACATCTCATTGCATAACAACTAAGTCATGTAATGAGATACATTATGATGACCTTAGTAAGACTTATATAATGATACATGACCTTTTTCTGGAGAAGACAATAAAGTTTATTAGTAAAAATATCTGGATTTTATTACATTATTGCTTATTTCTTATTTTTATAACCATATTGTAATAAAATATAAAGACCTTGTTTTAAAAAAGTAGACTCATGTCTGGAAGTATAAAAGACATTACATTGAAAATTTCTTCTCAAACAGCTTAAAAGAAATCTCATATAAACGTAAACATATTTAAACACCTTTAAATATACTTAATATACTACATAAACATTAAAATGATGGGGCCAGAGTAATAGTACAATGGGTAGGGCACTTGTCTTGCATATATTAAATGAGGGTTTGATCTCTAGAACCACATTCGGTCCCCTGAGCCAGCCAGGAGTGATTCTTGAGTGCAGAGCTAGAAGTAAGCCTTAAGCACACCAGGAGTGACCCATCCCCCAAAATTAAAACAACTGAAATATTTTAGAGATATTTAGAACTCATACTGATTGCTTACTCTGTCTACAGATTACTACTCTATTAAAAATTAAACTTTTGTCTAGGGTAAAACAAACTGGATCAGAAGCTGTAGCAAAAGTTTTTTGCTTTTAATTGTAAAGCATTACATGATTTAAAAAGTAAATAAAATCCAAATGATACAAAGTTAAAAACTCCTTTCATATACCTCAATACTCTTGCATCTACATACCCTTATATACACTTTATGTAAATACCTTTTTTTTTTTTTTAGTTGTTTGAGTTTATAATTTTATTTTTTTTTAATTTTATTATACCATGTGAGATATGCAGTTGCAAGTATTTTCGTAATTGGGTCTTTGTCATACAGTGTTCCAGCACCCAATCCCTCCACCAGTGCCTCCTTCCCACCATCCAAATCCCAAACACTTCCCCCCACCCAACCCCAGCCTGGCCCAATTGCAGGCACATTTCCTTCTCTCTCTCTCTCTCTCTCTCTCTCTCTCTCTCTCTCTCTCTCTCTCTCTCTCTCTCTCTCTCTCTCTCTCTCTCTCTCTCTCTCTCTCTCTCTCTCTCTCTCTCTCTCTCTCTCTCTCGTCTCTGTCTGACAATCTTAGACGATAATGGAATTTAGGACCAGGTCCTTCCCAGGATCTTTCACATTTATACACTGTAAAGATCATTCTAGTTGCAACAAACTGGAAAGGTTATGGGGAATGGATAATTATGATGTCACACTAGAACTCACTATCGAATATGCACATAGAGATATCATAAACCATTAATATCTGTAGGGCAAGCCATAAAGTGTAAGAGTTGAGTTGTTTGAGTTTAGATGTGTTAAGTATTGTTTAAAAAATGGCTCTGTCATTTCTAGTACATATTAGTGGCAGAGAGTAATATAAGCTGGATTTTAACCTTTATTTGAAAAAAAGCAAACAGTAAATCTATATTATGACTATAGGATTGTTGTTTCCAGAGAGTAGTGTGTCATCTGTAGGGAGATGAATGTAAACGAGACAGCTGTCAGGCACTGTAGTGCAGGATAAACATGTTGGAATACATTTATGTAAATACCTTTATATGACCTTTTATGAATATGTATATTAATATTTATTTAAATACAAATATATACTATGTAAACATAATACATTATATGAACTTTTATTCTGCTTTACAATTTCTATTGAAAATAAAACTTTTTTTAGCACTTTTTTTGTTGTTCAATCATTGATTGAAATTCCACTGCATGGGTGGAATCAATAGTATACTATTTCTCTCTTTTAAGTACTTGGGAATGTCTTTTTGCTATTCATAAACTCAGATTCTAGGGAGAAAGTGGCTCATTGTTGTCTAGTTTCCTATTACCTCAATTCTTTTATCTTCATATGTGTACATTTTTCTCTGTGAAGTGTCCATATTCGTACATTTTTCTCTGTGAAATGTCTGTTTATTTTTCTATAGAATCACTTATATTAATAATTTTATGAAAATAAAGGAAACAATGTGGTAGAGATTACAAAGAAAGTAAAGGATACTTAAGATTGATGGTCAAAGATTCTAAGACACTTGATCCGAAGAAGAAGAAAAAAAAAAGCTTCAAAAGTTAAAGAAAAACTGATGAGCCTGGGGCCGAGAGACAATACAGAGGCTTGCCTCATGATATAGGCTACCCTGGTTCAATCCCCAGCCCTGCATCTGGTCTCCTGCGCACTACCAGGGGTCATTCCTACACACAGAGTCAGGAGCAGACACTGAGCACCACTTAATGCAGCCAAAAAACTCCCTCCCATAAAATCAATAGGCAAATGCAAAAGATCTGACATAAGAATATATACTTCATTTGAGGCAGAAAACAATGAATGTTTCTGGACTATGATTAAGTACAGGGATGAGAATTGAAATTTATGTAAATGAAGGATTATCTTAAGAAAAGAAATATAGACAAATTAATTCCTAAACTTTATATTAACACAAGGGACAAGTAAATACCATTTGGTAAAACATTATGTTTGTTGATTTTTTTCCTTTGGTTTACTTCCTGTTTTTGTTTGGGAGTCACACCCAGCTAAGGTTCAGGGACCACTCCTGGCTCTTAGCATTCATATGTCCCTCATGATAGTATTTGGGAGGCCATGCTCTGCCAGCATGGCCTGGATTCCTGCACACAAAACACGTGCTCAGCACATGGGCTATCTCTCCAGTCCAAAGCACAAACATTTCAGGTTATCGATCAATTCAAAATACCCTAAGTGGTAGCATAACAATTTAATAATTCTTAGTATATTTTAATGTTACTGGCATATTTTTCTGAGGGGAGGAGCCTCCCAAATGGTGCTCAAGAGAACTGGAGGCCCCTCCCCTGAAATTCTAAGGCCACCAGGCTGGCAGGTCAATGTGAAAGAGAGGGATGTCTAGGCCCAGCGCTGCAGCAATACTCATAGGCCTCCAACATTGCACCCAGTGGTGCTCAGGGGAATCAAGTCAAGACTCAATCAAACCTGGGGTTGTGGTAGAGCCTCAGGTCTCGGCAGAAGGTGGAACTACAACCCCCAGAAGTCCGGACGGAACCGGAAGTAAACGGTCATTTTGAACTCCCACACCCGCCTAACTCCACCTCAGGTAACCTCCTTGGGGTGTACGGCAGGCCGGGCGGGCGCCTGGGGTCGTGGTAGAGCCCCAGGTCTCGGCAGAAGGTGGAACTACAACCCCCAGAAGTCCGAGCGGAACCAGAAGTAAACCGTCATTTTGAACACCCACACCCGCCTAACTCCACCTCAGGTAACCTCCTTGGGGTGTACGGCGGGCCGGGGGCGCCTGGGGTCGTGGTAGAGCCCCAGGTCTCGGCAGAAGGTGGAACTACAACACCCAGAAGTCCGAGGGGAACCAGAAGTAAACGGTCATTTTGAACTCCCACAACCGCCTGACTCCACCTCAGGTAATCTGCTTGGGGTGTACGGCCGGGCCGGGTGGGCGCCTGGGGTCCTGGTAGAGCCCCAGGTCTCGGCAGAAGGTGGAACTACAACCCCCCAGAAGTCCGAGCGGAACCAGAAGTAAACCGTCATTTTGAACTCTCACACTGGCCTGACTCCGCCTCAGGCAGCCTCCCTGGGGTGTGTGGCTGGCCGGGCGGGCGCCAGGGGTCGTGGTAGAGCCCCAGGTCTCCCGCAGAAGGTGGAACTACAACCCCCAGAAGTCCGAGCGGAACCAGAAGTAAACAGTCATTTTGAACTCTCACACCGGCCTGACTCCACCTCAGGTAACCTCTTTGGGGTGTACGGCTGGCTGAGCGGGCGCCTGGGGTTGTGGTAGAGCCCCAGGTCTCAGCAGAAGGTGGAACTACAACCCCCAGAAGTCAGAGCTGAACCGAAGTAAACGGTCATTTTGAACTCTCACACTGGCCTGACTCCGCCTCAGGCACCCTCCCTGGGGTGTGTGGCTGGCCAGGCGGGCGGCCGCTAAAGTGGCCGCTTATTAATAGAAAAACTAGGAAACTCAACACCAAGGGAAGGTAATACCCTCAAGAAAAAAAAGAAACAGTACACCAGAGGAATCTATCCCTGAACACCACAACACCATGGGGAAACAACGCAGATCCCCAGCTCGAAGAACAGATGAAGGAATCGACCCTGAAGACTCAAAAAATAATACAGATGTGCATGATCTCTCTGACAATGAAATTAGAGAAGAAATTGGTAGGATGTTTAAGGAGCTCAACGAAAAAATTGAGCAGATGTCCAATAAAATACAGGAGAACATAAATGAAGCAGTTGAAAGGGCAGTCAATAAACTACGGGAGGAAATGAGAGCAGAAATGAGAACCATGCAAATAGAAATATCATCGCTTAAAAACTCAGTAGACAAAATGAAAAACATAATCGGGGCTCTCAACAGTAGGATGACAGCAGCGGAAGCAGAGAATCAGTGAGACTGAAGATGAGCTGCAGAAAGCACTCAAGAGATCTACATAAGAAGGAAAAAAACCGGAAAATGGATCAGCAACGAAACAGAGAACAATGGGATGAAGCCAGGCGGAACAACATAAGAATCATCGAGTCCCAGAGGGACAGGAAAGTAACCCCAAGGAAATTAAAACAGTTAAAAACATCCTGGCTGAAAAGTTCCCTGAGTTAAAGGACGAAGGCATCCAGATCCAAGAAGCCCGATGCGTACCAGCAAGAAGAGACCCCAATAGAAAGACCCCAAGACACATCCTAGTCAAAGTAATGGATGCCATAGACAGAGACATAACTCTTCAGGCAGCAAGATCAAAGAAGGAAATTGTATACAAAGGAGCATCCATTCGACTTTCAGCAGACTTCTCAGAAGACACCCTCCAAGCCCGAAGGCAGTGGTGGGATATAGTAAAAAAAACTTAATGAAATGAATGCCTCCGCAAGAATTCTTTATCTGGCTAAACTCTCACTCAGATTTGAAGGACAGATATACAACTTCTTGGATAAACAACAGCTTAGGAACTTTGTAAAATCAAAACCAACCTTAAAAAGAAGGACTGAAAGATCTACTATAAGATGAGACATAACCCAAAAGAACAACCAACCTATTCAGAAAGATGGCACAAAATACCATGACAATAATCTCTCTCAAAGTCAATGGTCTAAATGCACCAGTTAAGAGACACAGAGTGGCACAATGGATCAAAAAATTGAATCCGACATTCTGCTGCCTGCAAGAAACACACCTGAACAATCGGAGCAAAAGACAGGCTCAAAATAAAAGGCTGGAAAACAATCCTTCATTCAAACAACCCATCCAAAAGGCTGGGGTAGCCATACTGGTATCTGACAACATAGACTTCAAGCTGAAGGTGGTCAGAAGGGACAGTGAAGGTCACTTCTTAATAGTCAAAGGATGCATATATCAGGAAGAAATCACGCTACTAAACATATATGCACCCAACGAGGGGCCAGCAAAAATACCTAAAACAACTACTAATAGACTTCAAAGAAGACATTGACACTAACACAATTGTAGTTGGAGACTTCAACACTGCTCTATCAACCCTGGATAGATCAACAAGATTGAAACTTACCAAGGAAATACTGGCCCTAAAAGAAGAGATGGAAGAAAGAGGGCTGGTAGACATATACAGGGCATTTCATCCCCAAAAAGCTGAATACACTTTCTTCTCCAGTGCACATGGAACATACTCCAAAATAGACCACATGCTGAGCCATAAATCATACCTCCATAAAATCAAGAAGATAGAAATTGTGCCAACTATTTTTTCAGACCATGAGGCACTGAAAATAGAAGTTAATTGTACACAAAAATGGAGACCAATACCAAGTACCTGGAAACTAAACAGCTCACTGCTGAACAATCAGCAAGTCATAAAAAGAAATCAAAGAGGAAATCCAAAGATTCCTGGAAACAAATGAGACTGAAGACACGAATTACCAGAACTTGTGGGATACAGCAAAAGCAGTGTTAAGAAGCAAGTTCATAGCTCTTCAAGCATTCATCAGAAAAGAAGAAAAGGCCATCATAAACAGTCTGACTTCACAACGTAAGGTCTTAGAGAGTGATCAACAAAAGGAACCCAACCCAAGCAGAAAGAAAGAAATAATCAAACTTAGAGTAGAAATCAATGAGATGGAATGTCAAAAAACAATCCAGAAGATCAACGAAACCAAAAGCTGGTTCTTTGAAAAAATAAACAAGATTGACAAACCACTTGCAAGACAAGGAAAAGAGAGACCCCAAATAAATAGAATCAGAAATGAAAACGGGGACATCACAACAGAAACCACAGAAATTCAAAAGATCATCAGAGATTACTATGAGAGCCTGGACGCCACTAAACAAGAGAACCTAGAAGAAATGGACAAATTCCTGAATTCCTATAGCTTCCCAAGTCTGCAACAAGAAGATTTGGAATACCTCAACAAACCTATATCCACCGAGGAAATAGAATCGGTAACCAAAATTCTCCCCAAACACAAAAGCCCAGGTCCAGATGGATTCACCAGTGAATTCTACAAAACCTTTAAAGAGGACCTACTCCCAATTCTTTTTAAGCTCTTCCGGCAAATTGAAGAAACAGAAACACTCCCAAATAGCTTTTACGAGGCACATATCACCCTGATACCCAAAGCAGACAAAGATGCCACAAAAAAACGAAAACTACAGACCAATCTCCCTGATGAATACAGATGCTAAGATCTTCAACAAAATACTAGCAAATAGAATCCAAAGAGTCATCAAAAAGATTATACACCATGACCAAGTGGGATTCATCCCGGGAATGCAAGGATGGTTCAACATCCACAAGTCAATCAACATAATACATCATATCAACAAAAAGGGAAAAATAAAAACCATATGATCATATCAATAGATGCAGAAAAGCATTTGACAAGATTCAAACCCGTTCATGATAAAAGCTCTCCGTAAAATGGGGATTGAAGGAACCTTCCTCAAGATAAGCCAGGCCATCTACTACAAGCCCACAGCGAGCATCATTCTCAATGGGGGAAAATCTGAAAGCCTTCCCCTTAAGATCAGGGACAAGACAAGGCTGCCCACTCTCACCACTTCTATTCAATATAGTACTGGAAGTACTTGCCATAGCAATCAGGGAAGAAAAAGACATTAAGGGCATCCAAATTGGAAGGGAATAAGCCAAGTTATCACTATTTGCAGATGACATGATACTATACCTGGAAAACCGAAACTCTCTACCAAGAGGCTCCTAGAAATAATACATTCCTATAGCAGAGTAGCAGGGTACAAAATGAATACCCAAATGTCAATGGCCTTCCTATCTGCAAACAGCGAAAGAGAAGAAAGGGACATTAAAGAAACTATCCCATTCACAATTGCTCCGCAGAAAATCAAATACCTAGGAATCAGTTTGACAAAGAATGTAAAGGATCTCTACAAAGAAAACTGAAAACTACAGAACGTTACTTCAGGAAATAAAAGAAGACCTGAGGAAATGGAGACATATTCCCTGCTCATGGATCGGAAGGATTAACATTATCAAAATGGTAATACTCCCTAGAGCTTTATACAGATTCAATGCTGTCCCTATAAAGATACCCATGATGTTCTTCAAAGAAATTGAACAAACACTACTGAAATTTGTATGGAATAATAAAACCCCACGAATAGCTAAAGCAATCCTTGGGAAAAAGAAGATGGGAGATATCACTTTCCCCCAACCTCAAGCTCTACTACAGAGCAGTTGTAATTAAGACAGTGTGGTATTGGTATAGAGACAGACCTGTAGACCTATGGAATAGAACTGAGTATCCTGAAACACATTCTCAAATATACAACCACTTAATCTTCGATAAAGGAGCAAAAAATATTAAGTGGAGCAAAGAAAGCCTCTTCAACAAATGGTGCTGGGAAAACTGGGCAGCTACATGTAAAAAAATGAACTTAGACCTCCTTCTAACGACATGCACAAAAGTCAGATCAAAATGGATTCTATATCTCAGCATCAGACATGAATCCATAAGGTACATCGAAGAAAACATAGGATAAACGCTCTATGCCATCGAAACGAAAAGTATCTTTTAAAGACAACACACCACTGACCAAGCAAATGGAAGCAAAGATAAACAAATGGGATTATATAAAACTCAAAAGCTTCTGCACCTCAAAAGAAACGGTGACCAAGATACAAACGCAATCCACAGAGTGGGAAAGGATATTCACCCAATACCCATCTGACAAGGGGTTAATATCCAGGATATATCAGGCACTGGTAGCACTCCACAAGAAAAAAACATCCAACCCCATCAAAAAATGGGGAGAGAAGAAATGAACAGAAGCTTCCAAAAAAGAAGAAATTCGAATGGCCAAAAGGCATATGAAAAAGTGTTCTTCATCTTTAATCATCAGGGAGATGCAAATCAAAACAACAATGAGGTACCATCTCACACCACAGAGACTGGCACACATCCAAAACAGCAAGAACAACCGGTGCTGGTGTGGATGTGGGGGGAAAAAGGGACTCTAATCCACTGTTGGTGGGAGTGCTGACTGGTCCAGCCCTTTTGGAAAACAATATGGGCATTCCTCCGAAAACTAGATATTGAGCTCCCATTTGATCCAGCAATAGCACTCCTGGGTATATACCTGAGAGACCGAAAAACACATAACAGAAACACTATCTGTACTTCTTTATTCATCTCTGCGCTATTCACTATAGCTAGAATCTGGAAACAACCTAAATGCCCGAGAACAGAGGACTGGCTAAAGAAACTGTGGTTCATCTACACTATGGAATACTATGCGGCTGTCAGAAAAGATGAAATTATGAAATTTACCTGCAAATGGATGGACATGGAGACTATCATGCTGAGTGAAATTAGTCAGAAGGAAAAGGACAGATATAGAATGACTGCATTCATTAATACGACATAAATAGATACCAGTGTTTTACTAAATGTGGGAAATGGTAATGGCAGATTAAAACTCACCATTGAATATACACAAAAGAGACTTAAGTGATAAACTCTAAATATCTGCAGGGCTAGCCACAATGTGTAAAATAAGAGGGAGAGAGATGCAGAGACAGAGACAGAGACAGAGAGAGAAAGAGAGAGAAACTGGGGTACCTGCTATTAGGGCAGCATGGGGGTGGGCGGGAGGGGGTGGGGTACATTGGTGGTGGAAATGGGGCACTCGTGGAGGGATGGGTGCTTGTATACTGTGTTACCAAGAACCAATTATGAACACCTTTGTAATTGTATGTTTCATGGTGGTATAATAAAAAAATATTAAAAAATTTTTAAAAAAGACTCAATCAAACCTGAGTGAGCACCATATCATCTCCCTGGCCCCCGGTGTATTTTTTACAATTATTTTCCTGTATATCTTGGCTACGCAGTAATTGGCTATATTTTAACACGACAAGCATCTGTAGAGAATTACTCAATCTTTCAACTAGAATAGGAAGAGATTATCTGCTATCTGTGTGTGCATGTGTATGTTCTTACTCCTCAGCCAAACCCCTAGTCCTGAAAACTTTTATTACTGAGATTTTTCTAATTTCTTTCAGATATCCAACTAATGATGCTAATGCTATATAATAATCTCTACTGAATTTGTGAAATCTTTACATTTATTTGATCTATGAAAATTACATGAAAGTTCAACACACTTGTAAATGGTCAACCTTGGTATCTCCTCCACATTCTTCCATTACTGACTGGATAACACAGAACAATTTCAGGAACTCTGACTCTCCACCTTCAAGCTAGGATATCAACTGGGAGCTATTGTTACACTGGGCCAGTTGGTAACAACAAAACTGTATATGAAAGCAACTGTAAGTCACATAATTCTATCCCAGACATTAGTGTTTAGAATATCTCTACAACTGTCCTGCAAAAATGGAAAATTTGTCCAAGAAGTCAAAACATATCAATTATAATAACCTAAATAAATTCTGCCTGAAAAATGACCTAAGAAGAGGCCTTCAACAGCTTCATGGTAAACTCATTTTCATTCAGGATCACTATTAGCCATTCGGATTCTTTTTTTTTTTTTTTACATGAGACAATAAACAAGTAGAGATTTTTAACTGTGGGATCTAAATCAAACTTTTACAAAAACACATTGAGAAATGCACTAACTTAAGCTTATCTTTAAATCTCTAACCCTATTAAAAAAGGGATATTTAAACCGAAAAGGAAACCAAACTTATGCATTCTTCGCACCTGAAAATTTCCCTTTTTCTCTTTATACCCCATCTCTGAACTGAAAATAAGAGAATACACCAGAATATACTAGAATAACAGAAATCTAGTCTTTTCCCTACTAGAAATTTCTCAATTATGTACTTTAATTTAGTATTAAAGTACATAATAGCTCCATTGCAGCTATTATGTACTTTAATAGTAAATTAAAGTACATAACTAGCTGCAATGGAGTTTTTTAAAGAAGGCCACTTTTTGAAGTTGACTGCTCAATTACTGAGTGTTCTTCTATAACTATCTGAAACAGGAAGCCTATTTCTAGGTCTACATTACAGTCTAGCATTGATTTACTGAACAGAGACCTCCAATATATCTTTATTGCTTAGCCCTCCAATATTCTTAGTAAATACTTCTCTGCTTAAATTACCAAAATTTCACCACTAACTTGAGATTTACAAGCACTTACAAATCCTGAATGCAACAGGTAAGTATGCAAGAAGCAAATTATAGTAAACCAAAAATGACATCTAAAGTTATTAAAATTTCTATGGTGGAGATGGCAAAAATGATTAGAAGCTGCTGAACCAGAAATGCTGGAGGTCGATGTTATTGCTCAGCCCTGATAGCTCACTCACGGGTCTCCCTGTTCTGCCTTTGATCTGTGCTTTGGGAAGAGATGACAGGAGAGGAGCCAGCAGTTTCTCACCAGAGTTATCCCTTTTACTGAAATACTAAAGAAACAGAAGTTGCAAATAAAATAAAATTAAGGAAGGCAAAAAAGTGAAGGAGGGAAGAAAAAATGGTCCACTTAAAAATTAGTCTGATGACACATACATAATATGCACGGAAGAGAGTAATAGTTAAATTTAGGAACAGGAAACAAAGTGAAAGAACTCTAGAACAGTTAATCTTGAAAATGTTGGTCCTAGAGTGGTAAATGTAGAGTCACTTCTTTTAGTTTTTGTTTTGATTTGGGGTCACACCTGGAAGTGCTCGGAGATTACTACTGGTAGGGCTCTGGGGACCTTGTAGGGTATCACGGATTAAACCCAGGTCTGCTGCACACAGGCAACTTTCTCCAGCATCATAGAGTAACTGCTAACCATTTCCTCACCACTAAGACTTTGGGAAAAAAAATAATGAACATCCTGACAGATGGGTTTACAGCAATCACCCTTTCCACCAAGTGAGTGTTTGATTTTACTGGCATGGTTCCAAAACCTGCAGTCTATTCAGTACTGATATTACAATATTCTGAGAGACAACATTCACATAACCTTTATTAAACTATACTATTATAACTGTTCTATTTTAGGAAGCATTAAGGTGTTCCTGTGCCTAATGTATAAACTTTTATATAAGTATGTAGAGAAAACAACATAGTATATGTTTACAGGTTTATTACTGTCAAGATTATGGAAATCCTATGGGTCTTAAAAGACCTGTATTTCAGATCAAATTTTACACTACAGAAATTTTAACTTAACAGTTAAGTGAGAAGCTAAAACAATAGGAAAAACACGGCTATTCTATGAAAAACCTCTGCAAAAGTTAGTAGGTTCTTCAAAATCTAATTTCAGAAATAAATGTTGCATAATCGCTTTTTAAAAAAATCGACTAGCTATAGCCTTTTTATTTTTATTTTATTTATTTATTTATTTATTTTTGCTTTTTTTGGGTCACACCTGGCAATGATCAGGGGTTACTCCTGGCTCTGCACTCAGGAATCACTCCTGGTGGTGCTCGGGGGACCATATGGGATGCCAGGGATCGAACCCAGGCTGGCATGGGCCGGTGAGTGCAAGGCAAACGCCCTACCCGCTGGGCTATCGCTTGGGCCCCACTCCAATCTTTTTAAATGAAGCAAAACTAGCCTAGAAAGCTCTCAACACTTTACTTCCTGACACTTTCCTTAGTTAGCTATTTGGTATTTACCCCCAGATTCTGTAAGAATGTAACATGTTTGTATTACTACTTGAAAATGGTCCAGTTAAGGTATTACCTAGTGGTTGCTATTGGAAGCCAGAGAAACAGAGCAGGTAGGGTGCTTGCCTTGCATGCAGCAGACCCAAGTTCAATCTCCAGAATCACATATAGTAGTCCCCCAACTCCACGAGGAGTGATCCTGGAGAACAAAGTCAGGATTAAGCACTGAGCACAACTAGGTGTGACCCAAAAAGTCAACCACCAAACAACAACAAAAATGATTTAGTTGTTTTCTAAATCCATTCACCTTTCATATTTCTCACTCACCCTATCTCAATACTTTATATTGGATGCCATATTTAAGGAGTATTTGTTGAAGAGCCAAGAAGTAAACAACTTCCTTTTTTTTTCCTGCCAAATACTTTGTCTTTTCTTAGTGTCTGGTTTTTCATTTAGTGTTCTATATACTTATCTACAAATATATATGTACTATAATAAAATGCATAACTTTTTTATTTTTATTGAAACACCATGATTTACAAAGCAAAAGGTTTATGTAATACTGTTGATAGAAAGATTCATACACCACTCCTACCACCAGTGTGTTCCCGCCACCAAAGACCCATATTTCCTCATTTCCCACCCACCCCAATCTCCATGCTGCTCCCTCAGCTGGCACTCGATTGTATTGACTGTTAAAGCACATACAGTGTCTGGTTTTTCATTTAGTGTTCTATATACTTATCTACAAATATATATGATATATATGTACTATAATAAAATGCATAACTTTTTTTTATTTTTTATTGAAACACCATGATTTACAAAGCAAAAGGTTTATGTAATACTGTTGATAGAAAGATTCATACACCACTCCCATCACCAGTGTGTTCCCCCACCACCAAAGACCCTCATTTCCCACCCCCCAATCCCCATGCCTGCTCCCTCAGCTGGCACTGATTGTATTGACTGTTAAAGCACATACATGGCACTGTTACTGATGAATCCATTTTCTTCCCTATTGTTGGTTATGGGGAGAATATGACAAAATTCTGTTCTTGAATTTACTTTGAGTTTCTAGAATGTGGTTGGTTTCCACTAGTTTGATGTATCATGCGGCTACGACATGTGGAGAACCGGATGGCAGCTCTCTCCCGTGTGTCAAGTCTCTGCATCATGGCTGGCAGGCCGGAGGCAGTTCATGGGAGGGTACACCAAGCCTCCTGGATAAGACAGAGGCGGGAAGGGAGAACCCAGCTCCATTTACAGGAAAGCCCAGTGATGTTTGTCGCCAAGAACTGCCTACCTGGGATTGAAATCGGCTGCTCTGTTGTGTGGGGCTCTGGTGGGCCAGGCTTGAAATTGATTTCATTCTTGGGTGGGGCTCTGATGAGCTGTGGAGTCTGACTTTAAAAATGGCTGTGACTGGCAAAACATGTATCAGGAGGTCTTATCAAAGGTGGAAATTATCACAAATTATCTGTGGGAGTCAGAGGCTAGGTAAGACAGAGAATGTGTCTAATAATTGTGTGCTAATAGTGTGCTAATGAGAGACTCACAGACATGGGGCAGAGCTGCTACTGGCTCTCCCTGTGCCCAGCCACTCACGAGGCACCCGGGAGGGATGGCGGGTTCTAGCCCTCGCCTGCCACCCCAGCAGAGCCTCGCACCAAGCCAGACGACCCCCCACTCCATGAGGCCCTCCATTTTCCACATCCGGACTTCCCTCTCATCATAATTCCACCTAGCAGACCATCCTATCACAGCCCAGCTCATCGAGATACACCCTGCAGCAGTCTTTTTTAAATCCGCCCAGGTATGCTGATCCAGAGACTCACAGACATGGGGCAGAGCTGCTACTGGCTCTCCCTGTGCCTAGCCACTCATGAGGCACCCAGGACCCGGGAGGTATGGCGGGTTCTAGCCCTCACCTGCCACCCCTGCAGGGCCTCACAACAAGCCAGACGATCCCCCACTCCATGAGGGCCTCCTTTTTCCACATCCGGACTTCCCTCTCGCCAGATCTCCACCCAGCAGACCAGCCTATCACAGCCCGGCTCACGCGGTACTTACAACCGTGCAGTTCATCAATAAATGCTATTTTTAGAGATGACTACAAGAGCATGCTACCCCCATGGCCGAGCCTGGCAAGCTACCCGTGTCGCATTTGATATGCCAAATATCAGTAACAATTATAGACCTCATTTCCATGACCTGATGGAATTGTTTGAGGCTCTTTATGTTCCTGGAGCAAGCAGGTGCCCTTGGGCTCTACTAGCATGAGACAGGACACATGGAGATAAGACTGGTGCCCGCTCGAGCAAATCGATGATGAACGAACGGGAAGACAGTGATACAGTGAACAGTGTGCTAATGATTATTAGCACAAACAGTGTGCTAATAATTGTCGAAAGTGCTAATACCAACCTAGAACTGAGCATTAAATACAGGCAAAAAGATACACATGACAACCTCTTAATGTATGTATTGTAATCGACAATGTATAAGGGAAGGAAGAGAGAAAGAGAGAGAGAGAAAGAGAAAGAGATAAAGAACGTGCCATAGAGGCAGGCTAGGGGAGGGGGAGGGAATCGGGGACATTGGTGGTGGGAAATGGGCACTGGTGGATGGATGGGTGCTGGAACACTGTATGGCCGAAACCCAAATATGAACATCTTATGAACATCTTTGTAATTGTATGTCTCACGGTGGTATAATATAATATTAAATAATAATGATAACAATAATAAAGAAAATGGCTGCGATTACGGTGAGTGACTTTCCCTCTGGCTGCTTCTGAGGCACTACTGGTGTGGCAGGCCCACAAAATATAAAATTTAACTTTAGTTAATAATACATATTTGACAGGCAAATTTGGAAACACGATAGGGAAAGTTAAATAATTTGTCAAAGCACTGAAAAGTTTTGTATCTGATGTCAGATAAATCTGGATTTTAAATCAGGTTGTATCACTAATCTTAGACAAAATAACACTTTAATTGAGTTCAATTAATGAAATAAGAGAATTAAAAATGCCCCCTTTTGGGACTGGCCCACTAAAAATCTCCCCTCTCCTCCAGGATAATCTTTGCCAAGTTCTCTCTACAACTGACAGGATTTATCTGCAAAATGGTGTGGCCACATGAAACCACAGCAACAGCACCAGGTTAAGGCATTTAAACAATTTCCTAATCAACAATAAACTGCTGAGGGCTTAGAAAAGAAACTCAATATAAAATCAGAATATATAATAATTATATATGAACATATAATCGCTAGTAAAACTCAAACTCATGTATGATAAATCTTTTCAAATATATTCATTCATAACGAGTGATAGTAACTTTATCTTCATGAAAAAGTTTCTTCTGACTTGCCCTAGTCTGTTCCAGGCACCCAAGACCAATCAACTGCTCAGAATAACATCCTCATGTTTATTTCACCCTCTCTTAGTCTAAACCCAAATATTCCTTTCTCACAGATCTTCCTTTTCACGTATCTTTTTTTTTCTCACAGATCTTCCTTCCCTAGGGAAGGAAGATCTGTGAGAAATCTAGATTTGTCCCTGATTTTATAGACAACACTCCTCCATTTCATGAAGATTTATGAAGAATTAATTTTTGGATACTTTGTCTCTCTGAATCTTATTTTTTACTCAAAAACTTGACTAGTTGGTCAAAACTAGTTTGAATTCTCACTTTTCTTCAAACCTTTAAATGCACTGAAGCTCTATCTTCCTGCTATTACAGCTGTTGATAATTCTTTTTTTTTATTTTTTATTTTTTTTAAGTATTTTATTATACCACCGTGAGATATACAAATAAAAAGATATACAATTAAAAAGTTCATATTTGGGTTTTGGTCATACAGTGTTCCAGCACCCATCCCGCCACCAGTGACCATCTCCCACCACCAACATCCCCGGTTCCCTCCCCCTTCCCCAGCCCACCTCCATGGCAGGTTCTTTATTTCTTTCCCTTTCTCTCTCTTTCTCTCTTTCCTTCCCTTCCAGACTATGGATTACAGAACATACATTAAAAGGTTGTCATGTGTATCCTTTTGCCTCTATTTAATGCTCAGTTCTAGGTTGGCATTAGTACCCTCGACAATTATTAGCACACTGTTCCATTTTCTGTCTTACCGAACCTCTGACTCCCACACGTTTGTGATAATATCCACCTTTGACAAGACCTCCTGATATATGTTTCACTTGACCTTGGATATTGGTATCATAATATGTACATATATTTATGCCATGCAAATAAATGCAGTCATTCTGTATCTGTCTCTCTCCTGGCTAATTTTGCTCAACATAATCTTCTCCATGTCCATCCATTTATAGGCAAATTACAGCTGTTGATAATTCTGAATCCTTATTCCTTGAGTGTAGGTTTAGTTCTTAAATTTCACAGTGGAAGGCTTTTTGTGTGAGTCTGAGATCAACTATTACACAGAATATTTAATGAGCCCTTTTAATATGAGTATTTACTTTCATTATTTCATTAACAAGAGTTTCCCCATATGTCTTTTCTAACTCCTTTCTTAAAGTATCTAATTCTGCTATGGCGAAGTTTTCAAACTGGTCTTCTAATATTAGTAGATTCTTCTTTCATATTTTCTACTGGTATGCTACTTCATTGAAGATTTTTCTCCTTCACCTTACAACCTGTCCAAATGTTTGTTCAAAGTATGTTATGAAATACTCGTTTTGAAAGACTTCTATAACTTATCATAATATAATTTATAATTTTTGGTGTAGGTAAGAGTTCTAGAGTGCTCACCTTAAAACTATTAACTAGGGCGGGAGCGATAGTCCAGCAGGGGAGGGCATTTGCCTTGCACGCGGCCGACCGGGTTCGATCCCTGGCGTCCCATATGGTCCCCTGAGCACTGCCAGAAGTAATTTCTGAGTGAAGAGCCAGAAGTAACCCCTGGGCATAGCCAGGTGTGAAGCAAAAAAAAAAAAAACTATTAACTAAATGAGCTACAAGAAACCCCTTAACTAAGCCAAGTTTAAAAGCATTTTAAGCTTTAACAGAAAAACCTATGTAACAAAGGTATTAAATATGTCACTAAAGATAATCTGACAACTAAAATTAACTTACTAAATACTAAATAATCACGAAATATACCAATTATTACTGTATCTCACCTGTACTTTTACTGAAAGCTCACAGGTAAGTTAACTTGTCCAAGATCAGTGATACAACCAGATTTAAAACACAGTCTAATATGACATCAAAGACCCAACTTTGAAGTGTCTTGACAAACTAATGTTCAAGATTTTCATGTTTACAAGTTTACCTTTCAAATATCGCCATTTTGAACTCATTCAAACTCATTTAATTGAGTTCAAGTAAATGAAATATGATAATTAAAGAGCACTACTTTCAGGTTTGGTAGACTAAAAATATCCCCGTCCTCTGGGTAATCTTTCCATGTTCTCTTTCTGGCTTCATGCAGATAAGTGAACAGTATTAACAGGAATCATTTGCAAAAAATGGCAAACCACAAGAAACTTAACACTCAGAAATACTGTACTTGATTTTCACAACATTTTGATGAAGCAAAGATTTATATTATTTTACTCTACTGAAAGTTATAGGTTTTTCTATTCCAACTGCCATGCTCTGTATAACACTCCTACAAAAATATTAGGGTCCATTACATGCATCAAAACAGCACAAAAATATTAGCTATATTCAGAAAATTCTGGACAAAAACAACAAGATTTCCAGTCGGGAAGATCAGTAAAGTATCAGCATTTAAGGTGAGTTTTAGTGCTGGGTAAAATGTAGGTTAATTAAACATGTTAACAAAAGATAATTCCACTTACAGTGACACAGGCCACCAATAGAAGCTGTGAAAATAAGAATTTTATGAAAAATAGCCAGCAATAATATCAGTAGAAAAGGCATATGGCATAAACTCAAACGTAAACTGGTATCCAACAACAGCACCAGCATTTGGGAAAAATTTCTTGTCAATAATAAACTATTCAAAGTTTAGAGAAAAAATTCAACATAAACAGTACAGCATGGAGTGGTACTAGTCTGAAATAACTAGGAATACCTTAAGGAATGTCTATCATTGGAGGATATTCAGTTACGCAAATTCTGTACAACGCCCCTTGAGGGTGCTGGAATGGAAATTGGGGATAGTAGCCTCAGGTACAATTCTAGGGGAGCTCTGTTCATGTAAAGAAGGTAGATTTCCAAGGGACTGCTGAACAATTTTATTTTCTTCCTCAAAATGTCTGTTATATTTAAGAAGCATAAACAGAAATTCTGCACTAAATGCTAGACTTTTGTGACTATGTTCATAGGCAGGAGCTAAATAAATTAATCCAGTGTGTTCAAAGGTTTACCCATGACACATTATCATACTCTTCTTAAACATACGACAATCACTATTTCTCCTACTCTTCTTCCTCTTGTATCTCAACCAGAAAATTTCATAAAAAAGACTTGTATCAAGGAATTTTGAGAATATTGTAAAGTATAATTTCACTTTGTAATTCTACAATGTACAAGTTTGAGAACTTTAAAGTTTCTGTACTGTTTAACCTGAAAAATCTGAAAAATTATTCAAAGGGAATGATTTGTTTTTGAGAAACAACTATTACCTCTATTAATTACACTTAGGGAAATTGTGGTACAAAAGTCACAGAGAATGTATTTATATTTATAGCATATAATATGATATAAAAGACATGATTTATACAAATATTTATAGTTTATATAATAAAAATAAGATTTATTTTTGTCCTTTTCTAAAAGCTACTCCAAAATACCAAGTCATCTTAGTCTTCAAAAGTTTGGCATGTATTTTATAAAATCTCTACCATAAATCCATATTCTAATAGATTTATTTGTTTATAGGCAACACCTGGCAATGCTCAGGGGTTATTCTGAGCATTGTTGTGCACCTGGCTCTGCACTACTCAGGAGTTACTCCAGGTGGTACTCAAGAGACCATATGGGATACCTGGGATACCTGGGATACCATCCTGGTCTGCTGCCTATAAGGCAAATGCCTACTATTGCTCTGGTCCAACCTATTAATTACCTCAAACCACTAGCTATAATTCTTCTTTTCCAACATTAAGCTATCCTCAAAGGGAAACATAAAGACACCTCTAACTCATTAACAATATAATAATGAGAGCATTAATGGCTTTGTGAAAAATGTTCAGCAAGATGTGAGTATGTGTATCGAACAGTTATTTAACCCATTATACTGGGTGAGACTTGTACATCCCTTATCTTAACAAAAAAAGATATGTTAAAAAGGAATAAAAGACAAAATGGAGATGAAGAATGTTTTTCCCTTCTCTCCTAAGCAGTTCAAATGAAGTGAAATAAAAGTTACTTACTCCAGTTTTTTATCTTCAAAAGGGAGGAAAGGAAGAAAACTATTCTGCTACTAGGTCGTGCAAAAACAAAACCTTGCCCCTCTACAATTCATTAACTCAATAGTTTGAGGCCAAATTAATCAACATGCATGTTTATCTGCTAATATAGCTCAGCTAATTTTAAAGTGTTATGCACTTCAAAGGAAACCAAATTCTTTTAAACAGAACTTCTGGGGCCAGAGCGATAGCACAGCAGGTAGGGCATTTGACTCACACGTGGCTGACCCAGGTTCAATCATTGGCATCGCATATGGCCCCCCTGAGCACCACAGGAGTAATTCCTGAGTGCAGAGTAAGGAATAACCCCAGAGCATTGCCGGGTGTGACCCAAAAAGGAAAAAAAAAATTGTAATACGAAAAATTTTATTCTATTTTAGCAAATTTTATTCTTTTTTTTTTTTTTGCAAATTTAGTTAAGCTCTAGTGAAGAATAAGGCTTACAAAGTAAGTATTTTAATGCATATAAATGTTTATCCAAGTCTAAAGAAACTTTGGTACATCTACACAATGGAATACTATGCAGCTGTTAGGAAAAACAAAGCTATGAAATTTACCTATAAATGGATTGACATGGAGAGGATCATGTTGAGTGAGATTAGCCAGAGGGAAAGGGACAGATATAGAATGACTGCATTTATTTGCATGATATATATAAATATATATATTTATATATAAATATGTATATAAATATATATTTATATATAAGTATATATAAATATATATTTATATATATTTATATATGTATTATATATGAATATATTATATTCATATATATATACATATTATGGTAACAATATCCAACGCCAGGCGATACATGGATCAGGAGACTTGTCAAAGGTGAAAATTATCACAAACGTGTGGGAGTCTAAGACAGAGAAGGAAACAGTGTGCTAATAATTGCCGAACATGCTAATACCAACCTAGAACTAGCATTGAACACAGGCAACAAGATACACGTGACAACCTCTAAATGTACGTATTGCAATCCACAATGTGTAAGAGAAGGAAAAGATAAAGAGAAAGAGAGAAAAGAGATAAAGAACCTGCCATAGAGGCAGGCTAGGAGAGGGGGAAGGGAATTGAGGACATTGGTGGTGGGAAATGGGCACTGGTGGAGGGATGGTTCTGGAATACGGTATGACTGAAACCCGAACATGAACATCTTTGTAACTGTATATCTAACGGTGGTATAATAAAACATTTAAAATGAACTAGTTCCAGAGGCCCCATTCACTCTCAATGGAACAAACATCTCTGAATGCAGCAGTTATGTGTACCTAGGTTGAGAAGTCAACATGATGAATGACCTAAAACCTGAGCTGCGCAGGAGGAAGAGAGCGACATGGAATGCCTTCAAAGGCATCGAAGTAATAGCTAAAAGGACAAAGAACCTCCAGCTCTGGGCACATCTCTTCGACTCCACCATTCTCCCTGTATTAATACTACACCTGGGCCCTACGAAAGCAGGATGAGAATGCTATTCAGGTCTCCCAGAGAGGAATCGAAAGAGCTATGCTTGGAATATCACGCCTCACTCAAGTGAGAGAAGGAATCTGGAGTTCCGACCTCCATCGCTATTCCAGAATCAGGGACGCTGTCTCGTTTGCCAAGGCATCAAAATCAGATGGGCTGGACATGTAATGCGATTTGGAGACAACCGCTGGACTAGAGCCTTTACCGACTGGATCCCACGGGAGGTCAAAAGATCATGTGGCCGCCCAACTACAAGATGGTCACACTTCCTTGTCAAGACCCTGAAGGAACGGTTTGAGGCTCTTCATATTCCTGAATCAACCAGATGCCATTGGGCTACTTTGGCATGTGATAGGGTCCAATGGAAATGTTACTGGCGCCAACCTCGAGCAAATCGATGAATAATGGGATTCAACTGATCAAGTGATCAAGTGAAATGTGTATCCAAGTCTGAAGGCAACTTATGGAAACTCAAGCTCTAAAACATTTGATCTATGGGTCAAGGACAGTCTGACTTCTTTGTTCTGCCAGCAGTTAGCAAAAGGGGCTTTCTGAACTAAGAAAAGTTATTCTCTCATCATCCAAAACAATACTAAAAGTCAATTTTATATAGCCATCTCAAAGATTAATTTAAATTCAATGATAGCTGGTAACAGCAAAGAACTAATGCAATCATTAATTCTAATACAAATTTTGATCTTTTTACTTCCCACTGTATTTTATTCTGTTTGGAACTGGAGGGGAGAATAATTGATTTTTTTGTAAGCCTTAATGTCAATTACATACCAGGCATTATATGAAAGCAAGCAAAAGAGATGTGGTTGCTGTCCTCCAAGAATATTCTATCATGGGATCAGAAAAATAGCACAGAGATTAAGTCATTTGCCTTGCACATGGAAACCCAAGTTCAATCCCCAACACACATATGATGCCCTGAACACCAGAAGGAATAACCTCTGAGCACACAGTCAGTAATAAGTTCTCAACACAGTCATGTGTTACCCAAAAAAACAAAAAATAAACATATATCTAGGCAGAAAGACACTATGTTATTAGTACTGTATAATCCAGACTATGAAGTATCCTAAAATAACAGAGACTAGGCCAGCAGCAGAGGACTCCTTAACAGACATTAGTAGAATATCAGTAAATATGATTCAAACACAAGTACACACTCCAAGTCATTCTAGAGATCAGAATGCCCACAACAGCAATAATAGGAACAAAAGTCAAATCTGTATGACTCAGAATGGTGACTGCTTTAAACACACATCATCAGCTCTATAGAAGAGGGGAGATAAATTGTGTGTGTGTGTGAGTTTGTGTGTTGGGTGGAATCAAAGGACAGACCCCATGTGTTGACAGGATTCAAACCAATTTCACAGCCACATACTAGGCAAAAGCTTTAATCTTTGTACTATCTCTTTGTACTAATCTTTGTACTATCTTTATACACAGGAGGCATACCTGCTGTGTTCAGTGCTTACTCCTGGCTCTGTGTTAGGAATCACACCTGGCAGGGCTCAAGGTAACTTCTGGAGTTCTGGTGATCAAACCCAGTTCAACTGTTCATGCCCCATATAAAACTATAACCACATAAACTGAGCTTCTTAAACAGTAAATGTATCTTAAGTTAACACTCCACAATAGCAAAATGATATATTCCACTTTACAGATCAGAGATGATATAATGTCAATACAGAAATGACATTTTAGAAATATTATAATAAGATTATTTTCATTCTACAAATTATGTATGAAAGCTGACCAGAGTTCATCCCTGACACAAATATAGTTCCCTGAGCCCCAACAGGAGTGATCCCAGAGCACAGTGTCAGAAATGAGTCCTGAACAGAGCGGGTATGGCCCTAATACTAAAATAAATTTGTTATTTTAATAGAAAAATATTTCACAAAATAGTTTAGTTTCCCTAAGAAATCACTCACGTCCATTTAGTTACTGATGAAATGTCCTTTTAAGTTTGGCCTGAAATCTAATAATCATTTCACTGCATTATTTCCAAAGGAAGCAGCAAGTTTTAAACAACTACTTTCCAAACAAAACTCATAATTCAATCCTAGATTGAATGCCATTTATCTTTCAGTTATATATTTTTCTAGGAGTGTCCCCAGTAGCTTTCAAGCCTGGCAGCATGAGACTGATGGTTTGTTGCTGGGGTGGGGCGTACTCAGATCTGGTGTTGCTGAGAGCCATCAGGGAAGTGTATCTCTTTCCTTTCCAGCATCCTTTCCTACCTGTCATCACTGCTACTAGAAAAACATGAGTTATCCAGTCCTAATAATTGTTGGTACACAAATGAAAGGGAAAAATCAACACATGGCAACTTAAGAAGGATAAGAAAATAAGTACCCCTTAGTAATTTTGATTTTCTCACTGGTGGACAACACATTGACAGTTTCAATTAGGATAGAATGCAAAGCTCAAATCACTACATCAGTTACTATTCATGCATCAAGTTCTTAGCTTTTAGTATCATGGGATTTATTTTGTGTCTTCTCAATTTTCTCAATCTGCTCTCCTTGCCCTCAGACTTAGGGCTTTTTCTCTTCTTATTTTAGGTGAAAATATTCACCTTCTCTGATAACAGTATCTGCTTTTTGTTGTTTTGCTGTTTTTTTTTCTTAGCCTAATGTCTTCTTCAAGTACTACCTATTAGGTATATTGCCACAATTAAACTTTTTTAAAATTTTATTATAAGACCATGAGATATACAATTACAACCTGATTGTTGGGTTTCAGTCAGTGTTCTAGCACCCATTCCTCTCCCTATGCACCCTTCCCAACACCAATGTCCCCAGATCCCCCCACCCCCGCACCAGCCTGCCTCCATGTCAGGTACTTCTTCTTCCTCTCCTCCCTCCCCTTCCCTCCCTTCCCCTCTTTCCCTCTCCTCTTCTCTCCTCTTCTTTTCTTCTCTTCTTTTCTCCTCTCTTCTCTTCTCTTCCTTTCTTCTCTTCCTTTCCTCTCTCTCTTTCTCTTTCTCTCTCTCTCTCTCTCCCTTCTCTCACACATTGTGGCTTGCAAAATATACAAGTAGAGGTTATCATGCATATTTCTTTTGCCTATTTAAATCCCAAGATATTTCTTTTCTTTAAAAAAGACACCTTCAAAGCTGTAAGCAGATTTTTATTAAATTAAAAGGGCATGGTATTGGTATGTATGCAGATCTTTATTAAATTAAAAGATGTATGCAGACCTTTAAATTAAAAGATGTATGCATGATATTGGCATAGAGACAGACCTGTAGACCTGTGAAATAGAACTGAATTATCCTGAAACACTCTCAAAAATACGATCACTTAGTCTTCGATAAAGGAGCAAAAAGTATTAAGTGGATCAAAGAAAGTCTCTTCAAAAAGTGGTGGTAGTGGGAAACTGGAGAGCTACGTGTACAAAAAATTAACTTAGACCTCCTTATAATGCCATGCACAAAAGTAAGATTAAAATGGATTAAAGGTCTCAACATCAGACATGAATGTATAAGGTACATCAAAGAAAACATACGAAAAATACTCTATGACATCGAAGCTAAAGGCATCTTCAAAGAAAAAACACCATTGACAAAACAAATGGGAACAAAGATACACAAATGGGATGGATTATATAAAACTGAAAAGTTTCTGCACATAAAAAGAAACGGAGTCTTACAAAATCAACACCCAAAAAGTAAGTGGCTTTCCTATATACAAATAACAAAAGAGAACAAAGGGATATTAAGGAAACAATTCCATTCACAATTGTGCCACAGAAACCTATGGAATAGAATTGAGTATCCTGACACCCAACCTCAAACACATGATCATTTAATCTTCTATAAAGGTGCAATTAGTCTAAAATGGAGTAAGGAAAGCCTCTTCAACAAGCAGTGTTGGGAAAACTGGGCAGCGACATGTAAAAAAAATGAATTTGGACCTGTGTCTAACACCATGCACAAAAAATCAGATCAAAATGGATGAAAGATAACAATATTAGACTTGAATCCATAAAGTACATTGAAGAAAATATAGGAAAAAAACCTCCACGACATTGAAGTTAAAGGCATCTTCAAAGGTGAAACATCACTAACTGTTGCAGGACTCCTAAGGGCCGCTGCATCTGCTCTGGATTGCCTCCCGAAAATCACTCCGTAGATAAGGGGGTAGTCTAAATGTGGCAGTTTATCTGACCATGTATGCTGTACTAGCTGGTATAAATATTCTCCCATGCTATCACAATCATCGTGGGACTAGCTAGATCTTACCAGCATATTAGCCTGGCCACGTAAGGACACCTAAGTAATTAGACCAGAGAGAAATGCTGTTTGCTTCCAAATAAACAAGCATGGCTCCCTGATAAAATATAAAACTACAATGAAGTAGAGGAGACTTGTGAAGGCTTGGAGAAATATTTAACTGGCATTGGTGTTGATCTTTGGTACAGTGACATGCCATCTCAGAAACCCCCTTCTCTACATTTCAAAGGCATTCCGGCTCAAAACATTAGCACAGTAAAGGCCCTAGGTGAGATGCAGGGAGGGACTACCTAAGGGCATTGGACCCTCCCTGCTTTCCATAACAATGGGAGGAAGGTCTGAGTTGCTGGGGGTATAAACTTGCAGGTTCCCGCTCTCCCGGGCTTCTTCTTCCCGGTGGGATCTCGCCTTGTGAGCCTTTATTCCCCTTGGAAGTTTCACACGTGGTGGTCGCCATCTTGGCCTACACGTGGCTGGGGTTCTAGCCTGGAATCCTAAGCATCGGGTTTTTCCTTTTGCTGATTTGTATGCCTGAACCTGTGATAAGTAAAGCTTTTTAAAACCTCATCGGATTTCTGAGTATTCATCCATTCCTCGCCGCTTCGGAGGTAGAAGGGAACTCGCTTCCCGGCACTGTCGGGACCGCCGCGGAGCGCCCGACAACTAACAAAAGCAACTAGAAGAAAAGATAAACATATGGGACTACATGAGACTAAAAAGCTTCTGCACCTCAAAAGAAACAGTGACTAAGATACAAAAGCAGTCCACAGAATGGGAAAGAATATTCCCCCAATACCCATCTGATAAGGGGTTAATATCCAGGATATATCTGGCACTGGTAGAACTTTACAAGAAGAAAACAAACAACCCCATCAAAAAAATGGGGAGAAGAAATGAACAGAAACTTCAGCAAGGAAGAAATTTGAATGGCAAAAAAAATATGAAAAAATGCTCATCATCACTAATCATCAGAGAGATGCAAATAAAACAAGAATGAGATATCACTTTACACCACAGAGACTGGTACATATTCAAAAGAGCAAGAACAACAAGTGCTGGCGTGGATGTGGGGAAGAGGGGACACTCATCCATTGTTGGTGGGAATGCCGGCTGGTACAGCCTTTCTGGAAAACAATATGGACATTCCTCCAAAGACTAGAAATTGAACTCCCATTTGACCCAGCTATACCACTCCTGGGAATCTACTCTGGGAAACCAAAAATACACAGCAGAAACACCATCCTTACTTTTATGTTCATAGCAGCATTATTCACAATAGCCAGAATCTGGAAGCAACCAGAGTGCCCAAAAAATTGATGACTGGATAAAGAAACCTTGGTACATCTACACAATGGAATACTATGCAGCTGTCAGGAAAAATGAAGTTATAAAATTTGCCTATAAATGTATGGACATTGAGAAGATTATGTTGAGCGAAATTAGCCAGAAGGAGAGAGACAGACACAGAATGACTGCATTTATCTACATAACATAAATATATATGTATATATTAAGATACCAATATCCAAGGTCAAGTGAAACATATATCAGGAGGTCTTGTCAAAGGTGGAAATTATCATAAACGTGTGGGAGTCAGAGGCTAGGTAAAACAGAAAATGGAACAGGATGCTAACAATTGTCAAGGGTACTAATGCCAACCTAGAACTGAGCGTTAAAATAGAGGCAAAAAGATACACATGACAACCCTTTAATGTATGTTCTGTAATCCATAGTCTGGAGGGGAAGGAAAAGAGAAAGAGAGAGAAATGGAAAGAAATCAAGAACCTGCCATGGAGCAGGGCTGGGGAGGGGGAGGGGGGAGGGAACCGGGGACGTTGGTGGTGGGAGATGGGCACTGGTGGCGGGATGGGTGCTGGAACACATTGTATGACCAAAACCCAAATATGAACTTTTTAATTGTATATCTTTGTTATTGTAAAAATAAAAAATTAAAAAAAAAATCTCCACCAAAGAGATTAAGCCAGTCTCCAGCCTGGCTTGTCAGAAACCCAGCCTACAAGGACCCACCTGCAGAGACCCACCCTTCAGAGGAGAGTATTTCAAGCCCAGGAATGCTTGAGCCACAGACACAGATACACCCAGCAGAGCAGAAACCAGCTTCCCCATTGAGGGCGGCAGCTGTGCGGCCACCCAATTTACCTCCAAATTACCATGAATATTCTATCCACCCTCTGAGAGAGCCCCACAAGGTAATGAGAGTATAGTGCCCGCACGGCAGAGCCTGGCAAGCTGTCTGATGTGTGTTCGATATGCCAAAACCAGTAAAAAAAAAATGTTTTCCCCACCACTACATTTCAAGAAAAAACTGTCTTGAACTTCATCTTCCAAATTGGAAGCAGAGGTCAATTCTTGAGAAAAAGAAAGGTCAAATTCATCAAATTCTGTTGTACATAATGAATTTTGCTGTTTCTAACTCTTCATCTCTGCTTTACTTCTAAGTTTCGATTATCAATTTGCTTTTTAAAACCCAGTTGTTCTTCAGGGTTCTACCCTAATCCATTTTCCCTGAACAATGTTCATGATAATGGTTAGAGAGCTCAGTGCATACCTTGCATCTGTAAGGACCAGAGTTCAATCCCCATGAGGCAACAAACATCAGTATATGGAATCCAGGAGGTATTCAAAGACCACTGGGTGTTGACACCTGGTGGTCCCTAGCACTGTTGGGCCCCTAGCAGCACCACATCACTGAATTCAAGTATTGAATTACATGGCTTCCTGACCAAAAAAATTCTCACTGAGCAATCTCATCTACACCAGAATGACACTAAAGTTAGAAGCATAGTCTTTAGGACCAGATGTACATACATTTAAATCTTGATGACATTACTCACTAGGAGTATTATCTTAAGACATAACTTCTCTTTGCTTCGTCTTTCCTCATTAAAAAAAAAATAGTACACCATCTTTACGGAGTTGTTAAAATTACTAAGTTAATGTATAACAGTTATTAAAAATCAAATGCTTAAAACATATGTAATCCCAAAATACTAGTTAATATTATCAAAACTATGTACTACCAGGTCTAGAACTTTGGTGGTGGGTATATGAGTATACACTTGGTGGGTATGCAACTCACAGTGTACAAACCATACTCCTGAAATTTTTATAGTATTGTACACAAACTAGAGACAAAGATACATGGGGCAGAGCTGCTACCAGCTCTCCCTGTGCTCCGCCGATCATGAGGCGTACAGGAGGGAAGGCTAGTTCTAGCCTGATCTGCCATCCCAATAGAGCCTCACAAGAAGCAGAGGAACCCCCCACACCATGAGGGGGCTGCCATTTTCAACATTCGGACTCCACAGCTCATCAGAGCTCCACCCAAGAGATAAGTTGATGTCTCCCTGTTGTGCATGGCCGCTTATCAGTAAATGCATGACCTGTGAGCCTACTACCGAGAGTACACCACCCACTTGGCAGAGCCTGGCAAGCTACCCGGGTCGTATTTGATATGCAAAAACCAGTAACAATTATAGACCTCATTCCCATGACCTGAAGGAATGGTTTGAGGCTCTTTGTGTTCCTGGAGCGAGCAGATGCCTTTGGGCTTCACTAGCACACGACAGGAATATGGAGAAGTTACTGGTGCTCAAGCAAATCAATGAACAATGGGAATACAAGTGATACAAGTTATACAAGTACACCAACAAGAAATCAGCAACATTAATTTTTAAAGGGGAACACTTTTGGGGGTTGCACATCTACCGGTTGAATCCAGGAATCACTCTTGGAAAGCTCAAGAGAACATGTGGGGGTGCCAGGGATCCAAAGCAGGTAGGGCACTTGTTTAGCATGTGGCCAAAATTGGGCTAGTCATGTGCAAGGCAAACACCCTATTCACAGTACTATCACTTGAGCCCCCCAAAAGAGGACACTTTTGAGATTTAAATCAGACTACATAAACCACACTAGAGTAATAGGTATAAATCAGAACTGTCTTAGCCAAACCAGGACACTCACCTAGCACAAAATAAACCATGAAATTTTTTCTTATATGAACCATCAAGGACCTAGGAATGTTTTTAACCCAATATTGTCAACTTCCAACTAGGTAAATCCTTACCTGAAAATGGGGTCAATAGAGTGAGAAAAACATGACAGGCAAAATTGTTTTCAGAAAAACAAAAAAAAAAATGTTTACCAGTCTACCCAAAAACTCACTGGTATACTCTAATATTCACTGACTTTATTTTGCAACTACAAATTTATTATAAAAAGAAATTTACAGGAATCAATGCTATTTTTAATATAAAAGTATGTTAGGTACCTATGCCAACTTTTCTTTTCCTTAATACCTAGTTCATGAAGAGTACTAAAAAGAAGCATTTGTTGGGCAGGAGAGACAGTACAGCTGGTAAAGTGTTTGTCTTACACATAGCTCACTTGGATTTTCTCCCTGGCATTCCATATATAGTACCCTCAGCCAGCCAGAAGTGATCCCTGAGAACCACTGGGTATGGCCGCAAAGAAAAAAAATTAATAAAATATGACATTTTTAATGGTTTGGGGGGCCACACCTGGCAATGCTGCGGGGGTTACTCCTGGATCTGCACTCAGAAACAAGCCCTGGCAATGCTTAGTGGACCATATGTGATGCCCAAGATGCAAGTCAAGTTGGCTACGTGCAAGGCAAGCACTCTACCCTCTGTAGTATTGTTCTGGCCCCAAAACATTATTTTTTAAATAAGCATTTGTAGAATGAACAGAATTTAAAAAATAAAACACCTCAAGATAGATGAGTTCATAAACTAAAGATCAGAAACAAAGACAGTACAGTGGGCAAGTAGGTAGCTGTACACAGTGTACTCAGGCCCAAACCTGGTCAGGAGCTATCCCCGATGCCAGAGCCAGGAGTGAGCCAGGACACAGACAGACATGGCTCAAAAACAATTATTTTTTTAAAAAAAAGTTCAGATAGAAAATGGAATTCTTACTTGGGGTTCTGATTGAGCCAATTTGCTTTCTTTTATAAAACTGTTCAGTTACCCACTAGCCTGGCTCTACCAATTCCAACTAAATCTCCAAGGAGACCAGCCTGGCTCTACCAATTCCAACTAAATCTCCAAGGAGAAGCAAGCTAAGCAGCTAAAATTCATGGATATAGGGATCCCCACAACTGAAAATTCTGGGGTGCCCTCAGGAGGCTGGCAGGCACCCACTCTACCAAAGCCCCAGCAGTCACAGTCACACCACATCACTGCAGTTATGACAAGGGTTCAACACCAAAGCTTCCCTAATAATTCTATACAGAGATACCAAAATGCAAATCATTTCAGGTACATGGTGTCCAGACCTGAACTCTCTGGACTGTGCAGCCTCTTTCTCAATACTGAAATTACAATAGGAGTCCACCAAAGCAGAAGGGAAATAACATAGAAATCAAATAAATTGAACAGAAACAGTAACATGGCAGGCTCAACTAGTAACAAATTATTTCAGCAAATTCTTAGACAAGGACTTAACACCATGATGAAATATAACAATTTTCACATAAAAACTAATTTATACTTATTGATTTTAATATTGATTTTTATATAGGAGCCTGTTATCTAGTCAATTTTTTGTTTTTGTTTTTGCTTTCACTGGAGCTTTTTGTAGCTAATAAATTTCAACTGTAGAATTATATCAACAGTTCTGAGTTTTGTTTACATTAAAATAAATTTTTTTTAAAAACCTCCAGTTGATCACTTAATCACTTGACATCCATTATTCATCAATTTGCTCAAGAGGGTGCCAGTAAAGTTTCCATTTGTCCCTGTCACGTGCCAGGGTAGCCCAATAGCATTTGCTTGCTCCAGGAATACCAAGAGCCTCAAACTGTTCATTCAGTGTCTTGATGAAGAAGTCTGACCATCTTGTAGTTGGGCAGTCACGTAAAAAAAACCTCCATTGAAAGAAAAAGCACTTGGGCCAGAGAGATAGCCCAGCGGGTAGGGCGTTTGCCTTGCACGTGGCCGGCCCATGCCGGCCCGGGTTCGATCCCCGGCATCCCATATGGTCCCCCGAGCACCACCAGGAGTAATTCCTGAGTGCAGAGCCAGGAGAAACCCCTGAGCATTGCCGGGTGTGACCCAAAAAAGCAAAAAAAAAAATATATATATATATATATATATATATATATATATATACATCTAATACGAAAAGAGTAACATAATCTTAGCTGTAAGGCAAAAAAATAAACAGTAACAAAGAAAGACATGACAAAAAGATTCTATCTCACAGACTCACTTGCAAGACAGCTGCTTTAGCTACTCAACCACCATTTAGTTCTCTTCTACAGTTTAAATCTTTAACTTTTTAGTAGTAACTACATTGTAAAATGGTATTGAGCATTTTGGTGTTGAATATTTTCTTTGTTAAATGTTTTTTTTTTTGGGGTCATACCCGCAATGCTCAGGGGTTACTCCCTGGCTCTTGGCTCAGGAATTACTCCTGGCGGTGCTCAGGGGAACATATGGGGATGCCAGGAATTGAACCCAGGTCGGGTGCGTGCAAGGCAAACGCCTTACTGGCTGTGCTATCACTCCGGCCCCTGTTAATTGTTTTTGATAGCAGAGCATACTATGGATCTCCTCTACATTCTGACTTCTACCTTGGTGTGCGTTTTCAGAAAGGCTGATTTCCTCTATATATGCTCCCAGTCTCCAATGATACATAGAACAGCGGAAATACCCAAAACAACATGACTTTGCTATGCCCAAAAGCAGAGAAAATAATGAACATCTCAAATAAGTTCTTTCTTTCCTCCTCAGTAATTCTTTATTCTCTCTGTTCCTCCTTATTTCATTCTCAACAAACTGAAGTTGGCCTCTCCTTTCCCCCAATGTCTTCACCAATCTTCTCACCTCCCAAACTTTAAGTAAATCAAGTTTTATTATTTTTGCAAATGCAGTATGTCTGTCCTACTACCATGGTGCCCTCACATCACATATTTACATGTTTTTGTCTAACTTTAAAAAATTATTTTCACTTAACAAAACTGCCTTCATCCTATTTCTAAACCATTTTTCACAGCCAATTTTTTTCAAATGTTCTAACTGCAATAGCTAATCATTATTCTCCCATTTCCCCTCTGAGATTATTTCTACACCCTTGCCACCAAGTGAGTGAAATCTGATTCACAACATTCTTCTATTAAGAAATGTATGGGGTTTTTCCCCAGTGGTTATTTCCTTTCTACATACACTGCTGTACATAACATTGACTAACCTCTTACAGAATTGCTTATTCACTGGTTTTAGTAACAGAACTAAACTGTCTCCCTTCCTTTATAATAAATAATTCCTTTAGTACTTTCATAAAGGAAACTATTTTCTCTCGCTCTCCCCAACTAAAATTATAGTGCTTCATTGTTTCATCATTCACCCACCTCTCATCTGCCCATAAACTTATACACATACACACACACAAACACACACACATTTATTTATTTATTTATTTATTTGTTTGTTTGTTTGTTTATGCAAACACACACAAGGCTAGAGAGATGGTACATGGTTAAGATGCTTAACTTGCAATTCACTTACCCTAGTTCAAACACTGGCATCACATATGATCCCATGAGTAATTACAGGAGCAATCCCTGAGCACATTCAGAAGTAAGCCCCGAGCACCATCAGGTATAATTCAAAAGTAAATGAGTGAGTATTTTAATTCACAGAAGTGACACTGATTTACATGGCTTAAACATTTGTATGGTTTGGGGGTCAAGTATTACCACATCACACAAAGTACCCAATATCCTTCTACTTGTCCATAGGAGTTTTTTCTTCATCCCTCCACCTTAGAACTCAGTTCTAAGAAATTTAAGGTTGTTGTTGTTGTTGTTGTTGTTGTTGTTGGACATTATTACTCCCTTGCTTTGTTATATATAGCACCTATGAGTAAGATCATCTGGTAATCTCCTTCTAACTTAACTCAATTAGCATGATACCCTTCAGTTCCATCCATGTTGTAATAAAAGGCAAAGCATAATTTCTTATAGTGTAATAGTATATCATTGTGTATATATACTACAATCTATTTATACATT
The DNA here is from genome assembly GCA_021461705.1 of Cryptotis parvus. NCBI lineage: Eukaryota > Metazoa > Chordata > Mammalia > Eulipotyphla > Soricidae > Cryptotis > Cryptotis parvus. Next base: position 70,301 of record JAJIBD010003629.1, read on the forward strand.
CATCTGTCATTAGACACCTGGGTTGTCTCCAGGTATGAGCAATTATATGTAGTTCTGCAGTGAACATAGGGATGCATGTGATTTTCAAATTAAGTGTTTTTGTGTTTGTGGGAAGAGACACCTAAAAAATGAAACAGGAATTGGCAATTATATTTTTTAAGATTTTGATAATTTTCTATACTATTTTTCATAGAGAACAGATCAATTCTCACACTCGCTAGGAGTTAAATAGGGGTTTCTTTTCTACATCATCTCCTGCTAGCACTTGGTCTTTTGGGCTTTGGTCCTTTGGATCAGGCCATTCTCACTTGTGTAAGGTGATAGCTCACTGCCTTTTTTTATTTACATTTCTCTTCTAATCAGTGACAATAAGCATTTTTTCATGTGCCTGATGACCATATGTATATCTTCTCTGAATTGTGTTCAGCTCTTCTACTGTGGGGTGTGTGTGTGTGTGTGTGTGTGTGTGTGCGTGTGCATGTGTGTGTGTGTGTGTGTGTGTTGGCATTCTCAGTCACATCCGGCAATATTCATGGCTCTGCACTCAGGAATTACTCCTAGCATTACTCAGAGTACCGTATGGGATGCCGGGATTGAACCCCAGTGAACGTGTCCAAGGCAAGTGCCCTATCCACTGTGCTATCACTCCGACCCCTCTCTCACCCCTTTTTTATGGGGTTTCTTGTTTGTTTTTTGTTCTTTGTGTTTCTTAATCCATTTCATTCAATCATGCTAAGTGAAATTAGCCAGAGGGAAAAGGACAGATATAGAATGACTGGATTTATTTCTGGGATATAAAAAAAAAAGTATGGTGCCAATATCCAAGGCCAGGAAAAACATGGATCAGGAGGTCTTGTCAGTGGGTGGAATCTACCTCAAGTGTGTGGGAGTCAGAGGTTGGGTAAGACAGAGAATGGAACAGTGTACTAATAATTGTTGGAAATGATAATACAGCCTAGAACTGAGCATTGAATGTAGGCAAAGGGACATACATGACAACCTATAAATGTATATATTGCACACCACAATGTATAAGAGAAGGGAGAGAGAGAGAGAGAGAGAGAGAGAGAGAGAGAGAGAGAGAGAGAGAAGAGGAAAAGTGCCTGCCATAAAGGCAGGCTGAGGGAGGGAGAAGGGAATCAGGGGACATTGGTGGTGGGAAATGGGCACTGGTGGAGGGATGGGTGCTGGAACACTGTATGACTGAAACCCAAACATGAACATCTTTGTAACTGTCTATCTCCTGGTAGTATAATGAAAAAAAAAATTAAATGAATAAAATAACTTTTATGTTAAAATATACTTAAGACAGTGGTCCAATTTCATTTCTGTGCATGCAGCTAACATTAAGGGATATTCATTCCTTCATTATACACTCTTGGCTCCTTTGCCATAAGATAATAAATCTATACTTCTGAGGACTTACTCTGGGCTCTCATATCAGTCTTACTGATCTGGGACTGCTTTGGTCACAGGGCCACAGTTTTTATTAGTACACCTTTATAGCATAGTTTAAAATCAGGAAACGTGATACTTCCTATCTTCTTTTCCCCAGGACTGCTTTCGCTAGTTGGGGGTTTCGTGGTTCCATACAAAGCATTTGCTCTTTGTCCTTGAGAATGGCATTGGAATTTTAATAATAACTGTACTCAACAGTGCTGTTATTTTGAATGGTTATTTTGACAGTTTCAATTCTCCTAAACCTTGAACTAGGAATATTTTTTCAATCCCAGTGCTTTCCTCAACTTATTTTAATAGTAAGGTAAAGGGTTTAATATGTCTTTCATCTTCTTTGTTGATTCTTAATTGTTTAGTACTTAATTTGGTAATTTGTTAGTAGTTAATTTTTAATGCAATTGTAAACAGGGTTTTTTGAGAAATTCAAAAAAAATCATGAGACTACTCAGAATCATATTACAGGACTAAATTGGTAAACCTAGAAAAAAAAGTCCTTAAACTTAGAACTTTAAAATTGTACAGTTTCCAAATATTGACCCAGCAGGAAACAAACAGAACAATTACAAGGAATGAAACTGAAACAGTAATCACAACACTCCCCTCAACAAAAGTCTACATCTAGATGAGATTACACCAAATCTATGACGATGACTTATTACCTATCCTTCTTAAATGGCTCAAAAATTGAAGGAACCATTTAAGTAATTCTGCTAGTTTCTATTTAATCTTACTTCAATGCCAATATGATCAGATGAAAAATTCCACATCAAAATTGTAGCAAAGTGATTTCAACAAGGAACTATGGCCAAATGGATTTATGGAAGAAATACAAAGATGGTTCAACATATGCAATTAATGTGATGCACATTATCAACAAAAAGGAAAAACAAGTTTTCCTCTAAGATCAGGCACAAGATAAGAAATTCACTATCAACATTATTCCTTAACATAGAATTGGAAGTCCCAGCCACAAGTAATTGTGAAGAAAAAATACTTTATTAAAGTGATTCCCTGTCCCTTGAGGTGTTGCGTGTGTGGCTGTGGTGCCCGGCTGCATTGGCAGGTAGCAGGCAGGAGACAGTCTCCGTCTACACCCCCAGAACTCTGCCCTGTAGGCCCTGGACAGAGGATGGTCTGACATAGGAAAAGACTGGGCCCCCTGGGATGAACCCAGAGCCATGGCAGAGCCTGGCAAGCTACCCATGGCGTATTCCATATGCCAAAAACAGTAACAATATAGATGAACTAGACAAGGAACAGGGGCCAGAGCGATAGCCCAGCGGGTAGGGCGTTTGCCTGTGCCAGCCCAGGTTCGATCCCTGGCATCCCATATGGTCCCCGAACACTGCCAGGAGTAATTCTTGGAGTGCAGAGCCAGAAGTAACCCCTGAGCATTGCTGGGTGTGACCCAAAAAGAAAAAAAAAAAAACTAGACAAGGGACAACCAGTTGCACAGCTGCACTGCCCGGCCCATGTGGAGCAGCCCATGGAGGCTCTGAGGAATCAGCTAGTCCCCAGCGGAGACCAATGTATCTCCTAGGGTAAAGCAGTCATGTGGGGTGAAGCCACGCTGGCTGGAATTGGAGCAGGGATTTGGGCTCCTCTCTCTGCATGCTGGTGGGCGTGGCTAAGGGCGAGCAGCCTCCACAACAAGATGAACCGAACAAGGGGCAGACCAGATGCACAGCTGTCACAGTGTGCGGCATGCAAGAGGTTTAGATAACAAAGTAGGCTAGGACCAGGTTCTTCCCAAGATCTTTCACATCTTTACGCCATAATGATCATTGTAGTTGTAACATACTGGGGAGGTTGATGGGGAATGAGGAACTATATTATCACACTAGAACTCACTACTGAATATACACATAGATAACTGCATCATAAACCATAGATAACTGCATCATAAACCATAAGGAAAGTCACAAGGTGTAGGAGAAGAGAGAGAGAAATACAGAGACAGAAATAGAGATAGAGAGAAAGATGAGAGACTCAGACGCACAGGGGAGAGCTGCCATCTGGCTCTCCTCTAGCTCAGCTGACCATGAGGCTCCCAGGAGGCAAGATGGGTTTTGGAAGTGGGCCCATCACTTCTGTAGGGCCTCGGAAGCAGGCGGATGAGACTCGCTCACCATAATAGCCACCATTTTCGTGGTCCAGACCCAGTACATCAAACTAGTAGAACCAATCTGTTATAGAATATATTACAATCTACAATGTGTAAGAAAGGGAAGTGAGAAGAGAGAGAGCGAGAGAGAGAAAGAGAGAGAGAGAGAGAGAAAGAGAGAGAAAGGAGATAAAGAACCTGCCATGGAGGCAGGCTGGGGAAGGGGGGAGAGAGGCGGGGACATTGGTAATGGGAGATAGGCAGGGGGTGGAGGGATGGGTTGGAACACTGTAGAATCAAAATTCAAGCATGAACATCTTGTAATTGTATCTAAAACGGTGGTATCACTTGTATCACTTGTCTTCCCATTGATCACCGATTTGCTTGAGCAGGCACCAGTAATATCTCCATATGTCCGGTCTCATGCTAGTAGAGCCCAAGGGCATCTGCTTGCTCCAGGAAATAAAGAGCCTCATACCATTCCATCAGGTCATGGGAATGAGGTCTATAATTGTTAATGGTATTTGGCATATCAAATACGACACGGGTAGCTTGCCAGGCTCTGTCGTGGTGGGTGGGATGCTCTTGTAGTCACCTCTAATCGCGAGCATTTATTGATGAACTAGGCTGTGATCAGCTCTTCTGCTGGGTGGAGCTCTGACGAGAGGGAAGTCCGATATGGAAAATGGTGGCCCTCATAGTGTGGGGGGGTCCTCTAGCTTCTTGTGAGGCTCTGCTAGGGTGGTATTTACAAAAAAAAAAGTGATTCTAACTGAAAATAAAGAAGTAAAACCATCACTACTTGAAGACAATATAGTAACATGTACAAACACACACAGAGAAAGAGAGGAGAGCGAGAAAAGATAAGTAAAGAACTTCATGGATTTTACCAAAGACTCTTGAAAATTAAACTGGGACCAGAGAGAGAGCACATAGGTTAAGATGCTTGCCCTGTATCCCACCAACCCACCACACAGAGAGTACACGAGTTAAGATACTGGCCCTGTATCCCACCAACCCAGAGTCTAATCCCCTACAAAGTGATATTTAGATTATGAAAAATAACTTGAGACTAAATAAATCTCTCTAACTGGTACATAAAACCAACTTAAAAAAGCATGATGCTTTTTTTATTTTTTATATATTTTGCGCTATTTTTTTTTCTTTTTTGGGAGGGTCACACCCCATGACGCTCAAGGGTTACTCCTGGCTCTTCGCTCAGGAATTACTCCTGGCAGTGCTCGGTGGACCATATGGGATGCTGGGGATCGAACCCAGGTGCCGCATGCAAGGCAAATGCCCTATAGGCTGTGCTATCACTCTGGCCTCCTTGCACTAATTTTTATAGAACTATAAACATAGAACATTGCTTTTATTTCTAGAAATTGTAATCAAGCAGGATGCTTCAGTACTGTTAAATAATACTGTCTCTTCCGCCATTTCCATACACACATACCATCTCTAATTCCTCTTCTCAAAAACTTCCACTTAATACTTCATTACACCCCCTTTTTCTTGATTTATCACTTCTAACTAACCACATCAACTGACTTCCCACCATGACATCAGTAAGAAACTGACCTCCCGTGCTCTTTTCCCACCATTTTATTAATTTCATTTTCAGCTTTTCTACAGTTTGAAATTTGTACATAATAAATTCGCTTAAGAAATTACTTACTCAGATCATGGGTCTTGTCTTACATGTACCACATGGGCCCTGAGCACTACTAGTTATGGTTCTGGTGGTCCCAGCATTCAGCTGGGAAGACCCTGGTGGTACCAGGTACCAATGGGAATAAGCACTGTGCCACTAGTCCAGCTGGCAGAGTATCTCCAAGAGACACCCCCCAAGCCTCTGAGTACAGCTTAGGAGGCCCCCCAAAATAAATAAGAAAAAAAAAATACACTTAAGCCTCTAAAATGTAAATTTTAGAGAGAATTTTCACGTCCTACTGTGTAATATAGTATTTTTACATGGTAAATATCTGGGGATAGGGGCTGGGGAGTCATCCAAGCACTAATAAGGAGGCCTGAAGGTCTCTCCCAGTGATTCTCAACAACTGGGCAATTGGCTCAAGGCAAAGGTCCAAGGCTGCAATGCCTTGGCCATTCAGGTGATATTTAGGGGGTCACTACCACCAGCCTCAAGGGTTCTTAGAAGCCTCCAGAACCGCCCCTCCCATAGCTTTCAAAATGCTCATGGAACATGAGGTACCCTGAAGAAGTGGGATTCTAACTCAAGCAATACACTTGCCTTAAGCCTGGTACTATGTCTCCAGACAGCCTGCAACAAAAATGTGTAATCAACATTTAAACAGTAATTAAAATATGATTATCACTGTCTTAACTCAAACCTGAGTGAAGAAAATGAAATGCATATACGTGTTGCTTTAGCAGTTTAAAAAAAACTTGTTTCTCATGTAGCAGGCCATCAGGACACAGATACATGGGGCAGAGCTGCTACTGTCTCTCCCTGTGCTCGGCTAATCATGAGACACCCAGGAGAGAAGGTGGGTTCTAGCCTTGGCCCACCATCCCAATAGAGTCTCGAAAAAGTCAGAGGAACCCCTGCACCATAAGGGCAACCATCTTCAGCATCCGGACTCCACAGCTCGTCAGAGCTCCACCCAAGAAAAAAACCAATCTCTCTTGGTTGCTCACGCCCCGTGGTTCATCAGTAAATGCATGAACTGAGGGCCTACTACCAAGAGTATACCACACACATGGCAGAGCCTGGCAAACTACTCGTGTTATATTTGATATGCCAAAAACCAGTAACAATCATGAGCTGAAGGAATGGTTTAAGGCTCTTCGACTTTCTGGAGCGAACAGATGCCCTTGGGCTACACTAACTCATGACAGAAGGTATGGAGATGTCACTGGTGCCCACTCAAGCAAATCTATGAACAATGGGAAGACAAGTGATACAAGTGATACAAGTTCTTCAGGTACTGTGGGTTTCCTATAACTGTTTTCCCTAAAATCTTGTTAAACAAAATATTTTATGCTATTTGTTCACTGTTTGAAATGGATAGGTCTCTCCCTGCTGGGGTCTACTGAAAAAATGTCAGTTTGTCACTGTTTTTCTTAAAATGTAGGACTCAGGAGTCGGAGATCTCGCGCTCAAAGAACTGAGTACATGCTTTTACACATGGAAAGCCTGGGTCTGCATGGCCCAGGCCCTGCAGGGTGTGCTCTCCTCCCCACAAAAAAAAGACACCTAGCAGTGAATATAACTACATCATGGTTACTGCAGGAAAGATATAGCAGGACTGTCACTCCCACAATGTGTAGGGCTATATTGCTAAGACTGCAGTCACTTTTTCAGGTTTACCAAATAGTCCCCAAAGCACTGCCAGGAGTAATTCCTGAGTGTAGAGCCAGGAGTAACCCCTGAGCATGGCTGGAAGTAGCCCAAAAAATAAACAAAAGGAATGCAGTGGTAAGTACATGGTTATCACATAAGATAATATAACTGATAACTGAATACTAACAATTAGAGGAAGTTTCCCTATGTCAAAAGATAAACTGTGGAGATAGCATCTTCAAAGGAGATAATAAAAGCTCCTGGGTATAGCTTCCCACAAGTCCCGAAAGGACACAAAGCAGGAGACAGAACCATCTAAATAGGATTCCACCAGCTGGAAGATATTCCCTTTGCCATTCAACAACTCTGGGCCCCTACCTTACCAAGTACTAAAAATATTTTTAAGTAATAATATTTTTTCTTTGTTTTACTGGACCTCTCCAAGAGTACTGAGGAGGCCCTGACTTGAAGGCCACTCCCAGTGATATTCAGCCAACCAGGCTGATGATTCAAAGCTGGAGTTGCAGAGTTATTTGTGTCCTGAATTTCTAGGATCAACAGATCCACTCCAGCTGTACTCAGTGCCTCTAAGTTTCTTTAAAATGTTTCAAAAAAGAGGCATAATGAGTCAATAGCGGAGAAAATGTTTTAGCAAAAAATGCTACAGCCAAAGAGCACAAGAATATGTGAAGAAAGTACAAAGAAAATGTGGAATAGAAAACTTAAGCATATCAGTAATTATATTAAATATGAATAGTCTAAATATTTCCAGTTAAAAGTTAAAGCAAGACCCCATCATATGACATCAACAGGAGAGAAAAATATAAAACTCAAGCTAAATGTATATAGACATTTGGAGAAAATGATATCAACATTTTTTTTTCAAAAAATTCAAGAGGGGCCAAAAATATGTCTCAGTGTCTGAGGCACAAAAATTAATGCAACCAGGTCTGACTCAAACCCCAGCACCATACGGTCCCCAAGCAACACAAGGTACAGCCCTGGAGGCCCCCAGAGCACCAGGAGCCCCCAGTAATCCCTGGCACCACAGGGCCAGAGTAGCACCACATTCTTTTAAAATGAACTGCCTCCCCAATTAGCTAAACGTCACTAGGAGGTGCCACCAGGCCTCATGAGCACTGCTTGGGCTCCTTAGAAAGGAAACGCTGGTATGATTATATTAATATCAAATGCACTGAACTTCAGGACAAAGAGAATCAGAAATAAAGATGGACACATATGATTACAAAAATTAAAAGATGGATTAATCAAGAAGATATTCATAAATGTTAATACAAACAAAAAAAAACAGGTTGAGCTAAAACAAAAGATAAATTTCAGGGACCAGAAAGGGAGTACAATGGGTAAGATGTTTGCCTTGCACACAGTCAACCAGGTTAAGACAGAACTTATACCTACCACAGAGCATGGAAAAAACCCTGAGCACATGAGAGGAAAATTAAATATAAAACTCAAGCTAAATGTAAGTAGACATTTGGAGAAAACAAGGTATAGACATCATTATTTTTTAAAAAAGCAAGAGGTGCCAAAGATATGGTTTAGGGGTTGAGGCCAAAGAAGAAAAAAAAAGAGAAAGAGAGAGAGACAGAGAGATAAAGAGAGAGATTCCCAATTATGGCTTTTTTGTCCCACTTTCAAAACTGAAGTAAAACCCAAAAAAAGGGAAAAACTAAATAAAAAGAATCAATAAATATAGAATATATGACTCACTATCCTGACCAGACATTTACAAAGCACTATACCCACTATAGCAGAAAATTATGAGATCACACATATGGTAGACTATCTAAAAAAAATCATAAAAACTTTCATATAAGCACCAAGTTACTTAAAATATCCCTACATTTCTGAAATTAAACACTTTTAAATAATCTTCATTAAAACTTATGCAAATTCCTTTTTAAAAACAAAGAGTGACTCCTAGAACTATGAGTCAAGTCCATACCATAACCTTAAATTTAGAGGACAGAGAAATATTCTAGAAAATGTAAGCAAACTCTTATTAATAAATCAAAATGGTAAATATTTAAGGTAACAGGACAAGCAAATGGGATTTTTTTCCAGCAGTGAAAGTAGCACTTGATATTAAAATATCAACAAAACAAAGGGAAAACTCAAAATATTCATTTGAACAGAAAAATTTTGATCAGTAAAATTTCAGACAGGAAAATAATTTGAAAAGAGTAATACCCACTCATAATAATAAAAAAAAAAAAAAAACCTCCCAGCAAATAAGAACAGAAGGGACTTTCTGAACCTGATAAAGGACAACAATGAGAAACCTACAGTTAATATGATACTTAGTGGTAAAACAAGAGTTTTCCCAATAAGATTAGAAATAAGGGCTGGAGCGATAGTACCGCTGGTGGGGTGTTTGCCTTGCATACAGCTAACCAGGATTCGATCCCCAGCATCCCATATGGTCACCCAAGCACAGCCAGGAGTAATTCCTGAGCGCAGAGCCAGAACACAGTCAGGTGTGACCCCAAAAAGCAAAAAAAAGTAATAAATAAGGAAAAAAATATGCATCCTAGTCACTTTTATTCCATATTATACTAGAGGCAGGGCTACTTACTTGTTGCTGATGATGGTATTGTGTTTTTGGGTGCCAGAATCAAACCCAGGGTTTCACACATTCGAGGGATGTGCTCTACCAATGAACTATGTCCCTGTGCAAGACTGGAGGTATTAATGAATAAAATTGAAAAAAAAAAAGAATTAATGGTAGAAGTATTGGGAAGGAAACAGCAGAACTATGGCTCTCTGCAGAAGAATTAGTAGCAACCAACAATGCTAAGTAAATTTAGGCCAATAACAATGAAATAACAATGCTAAAGAACATGCTTCACAAGTCCTAGAACTGCCTCCCCACAAACAAAAACAAAGGTGAATTTAACAAATTTTCAGAATATAAAATTAAAGGGCCAGAAATAGAGTATGGTTAGATTCCCAGTACCCAAAAGGTCTCCCAAGCTCCTTCAGGCGTGATCCCTAACAACTGCCAATGTAACCTAAAAAAAACAACCCGAAAAAAGGAAACAAAATCAATAAAACAAGCTTAATTGTTGATTAAGAAACTGTTTGTATGTGTACTTATTTGTACTAAACTCTATTCTATAATCCCAGAACGCAAATCCACATAAAAGCTTATTATTTCATTCTATGTTTGGTTTTATTGGTTACATTTCTTTTTAATGCAAACTATAAAAATATTTCATGTTAATACTAAATTTCAATTTTTCAATACCATTAGACAATAATTTTAATTTCCCATGGTTATTCTCCGCTTATAACATAAATAGTCAAATCAAACTTCTTTAATGTACCCTACGCTTTGTACAATCACTACCACAGCACTTTACTAAACTTGAAAATGCATGCTGCTAAGTAGGCAAATAGGAAACCATATTATAATTTTCCCTCCCTCTCTCTCCTGTCCTTTCTTGCACTCTCTCCACACCAGGTGGTGGTCATCAGCTACTCCCAGCTTGGTCCTCCAAGGTTACTCTGGCTATGCTTAGGAGACCACCAACCACTACCATACTGAGGATGAAACTGGGATATCTAAATGCAAAGCATGCACATGAGCCCACGGACTGATCCCTGTCTGGCCTCACCAATTACTCCTTAAATATTTTTTAGTTTATCTCAAAACATTAAAATATTGTGCAAAACAAGTGTGTACAACACATAGGGAAAAAAGACTCTTAGGTCTAAATAAGGACCCCAAAATTGCACAGTATGTCTTTCTTAACTAGATCACAACAATCACACATTAAAAGGTTACATAGATATCCTCTTTGTTACTAAGTAATTTGCATACTAGAACTTAGCTATTTTGCATGAAAGTTCATATTCTTTTACTTGAAATTACTATAAACTCACTTTTTTTATTTGTCCATACCCAGTCATACTCAATGCTCACTCCTGGCTCTGATGAGCTCAGGATCATGGCATCAGGGGAACATATAAGGGTGCCAAGGAACAAACCCAGGTTGGCTGTGAACAAAGCAAGTGGCCTACCCATTGTACTATCACTCTAGCCGCCAAATATTCACCTTCTAATTCATCTAAACAAAACATTGCATGGAAAATAGGACATATATCATACAAAAGACAACATTTAAGGGTATCAGTGATTTGGTAATGTCAAACACAACATAAGCTAGGGGAGTAAGTTCTTAAGAAGCACCAGATAGTCACATGAAAAGAGAAGTCATGGGCATGGGCAGGAGCGATCACTATTGTTTGTGATCTGATCTCCAGCATTCCATATGGTTCTCCTAGTATCGCCAGGAGTGATTCCTGAGTGCAGAGCCAGTAATAACCTCTGAGTAATGCCAGATGTAGGCCCCCAAGTCCCCCTCCAAAAAAAAACATGATGCAAATGTGGAACTTTTTAGATATCAAATAAACTAAAAAGTGTGACAAAGTAACATATATGCAATTTCATCAATCAAAATTCTGTACTAATAAAACCAACTCTTGGATGTTTACCACTTTCAATATTTGTAAAATCATGAATCAATTAGCATATTAAAAATTTAACTTGTTAGCCAAGAATTACTTTCCATATTTCAGATACTACTTAGGCTTTGAAGAAACAGTATTTAAAAATATGGAATTCTGAAAATAAATCATTCTATTAAATTCTATAATTCAAGCGGTCATCAAAGCCCTAGCCAAACTTGATGTATTAGGCGTTCAAACCCAATACATCAAGAACCTTTGTGAGCTGTATTACAGATTCACCACCAGGATCTCACCATTCTACAAGGAAGTGATCATTGATATCAAAAGAGGGGTTCGGCAGGGTGATACCATTTCACCGAAACTGTTCAGCACTACCCTCGAGAACATCATGTGACAATTAGAATGGGAAGGAAGGGGAGTGAAGATAGATGGTCGGCAACTTCACTGATGACATCGTTCTAATAACACCAAACATTAGCCAAGCGGCACAAATGCTGGCTGACTTTGACCGAGAATGTGGAAAGACAGGTCTACAGCTGAATCTAAAGAAAACTATGTTTATGAGAAATTTACTAGTTCCAGAGGCCCCATTCACTCTCAATGGAACAAACATCTCTGAATGCAGCAGTTATGTGTACCTAGGTCAAGAACTCAACGTGACTAACAACCTAGCACCTGAGCTGCGCAGGAGCAAGACAGCAGTGTGGAACACCTTCAAAAAGCATCAAGTAATAGCTAAAAGGACAAAGAACCTCTGGCTCCTGGCACATCTCTTCGACTCCACCGTTCTCCCTGCATTAACATGCCTCAGAAACCTGGGCCCTACGAAAGCAGGATGAGAACGCTATTCAGGTCTCCCAAAGAGGAATCGAAAGAGCTATGCTTGGAATATCACACCTCACTCAAGTGAGAGTAGGAATCCAGAGTTCTGACCTCCATCGCTGACTGAGAGTCAGGGACACTGTCTCGTTTGCCAAGGCGCCAAAAAATCAGATGGGCTGGTCATGTAATGCAACTTGGAGACAAATGCTGGACTAGAGCCGTTATCAACTGAATCCCACGGGACATCAAAAGATCACGTGGCCGCCCATCTACAAGATGCTCAGACTTCTTCTAGACCCTGAACAAATGGTTTGAGGCTCTTTGTATTCCTGGAGCAACCAGATGCCATTGGGCTACACTGGCACGTGGCAAGGACAAATGGAAACGTTACTGGCCCCCACTCCAGCACATCGATAAATAACGGGATGTCAGGTGATCAAGTGATCAATGATCAAGAACATAAAACAGCTTTTTTGTGGCATTTCAATGCAAGCACTCCTTGCTTTAATTATAGGATGGAGGCAGTTTACGGGGAAGTCTAACTTTATAAACATATATTTTATTTATTTATTTATTTATTTATTTATTTATTTATTTATTTATTTATTTATTTTTGGTTCTACAGTATATTGCAATTGTATGTCCAAAAGTGGTGTAATAAAATTTTTAAAAAAAAAAAAAACAAAAATAAGTAAATAAAAAAATAAAAACAAAAAAAAATGCTGGATTTAGAGATGACTACAAGAGTATGCTACCCGCACGGCAGAGCCTGGAAAGCTACCCATGTCGTATTTGATATGCCAAATACCAGTAACAATTTTAGACCTCATTCCCTGACCTGATGGAACGGTTTGAGGTTTTTATGTTCCTGGAGCAAGCAGGTGCCAGTGGGCTCTACTACCATGAGACAGGAAATGTGGAGATGTTACTGGTGCCCGCTCGGGCCAATCGATGATGAACGGGAAGACAGTGATACAGACAATGATACTATGAAGTTACAAAATTATTCATGATTGGCTTTTTTAGGCATATGTTCTAACAACAATCCCTTTACCACGTCCACTTCCCTTCACCATGTCCACTACCCTTCACCAAAGTCCCCCACCCCCATTTTGCCTCCCATCCACTGCTCTACTTTGACAAGAAGCACTACCTACAATTTATGTGTTTTAAGTTAAATTTCTCACTTCAATTAATGAAGTAGTCAATACTCAGATAAAATATTACCACTTGGTATGGAAACAAATTAAGATAGTGAAACTTTTGTTTGAATCTATTTCAGACACTTTGAGTTACCTAGTATAGTATACCTTCCACACTGCTATGCAGCCAAGCTTAAGGTTCTTTCCCAGGACCATAACAAAAAAAAAGTATAACGCACAAAATCATTTGTATCACTTGTCTTCCCATTGTTCATGGACTTGTTCGAGCGGTACCAGTAACATCTCCATATGTCCTGTCACATGCTACTTTCATAATGTACATAATATTTTCCACATATTTGCTACATGATTTTCTTTTATTGACATTTCTAACACAAACAACTCTTAATGTGCTACTTCAATACCATTTTGTAATTGCTCCAGAAAAACCCTGAAAAATGGTTCCACTGTTGATAAATCACTAATATTGATTAACAAAATTAGGAAAGTATCCATGTCAAATAAGACCAATGTTTATCTTGAATCCTTCTTTTGAGGGAGTTTTTTTTTTGAGGGCGGGGCTCAGTGGGGGAATGGGAGGCAAGGGACACCTGGGCCTATTTCTGGCTCTGCGTTTAAGGATCACATCATTCCTGGCGGGTAGGGGCACCATATGGAAGGCCAGGCATGGAACCCAAGTTGAAGATAATTTCTAAAGAGCAAGGTTACATGGAAAGTACAAATACAAGGAGGTAATACCTGGACAGAATACTTTGAACTATAAGTCCAAAGTAAAAACTATATATTTAAATTATTACAACTTTACAGAAAAACCTTTTATATGTTTTAAATGCCTTTTATTAATAATTTCATAATCCATGCATCTCATAATGCTTAAAGAGTTAAAGACAAATACTATAATTTTCAGATGAGTACAGACACTATATTTTAAATGAATACAACAAGATTCATACAATAACAATTTTCCCAAGGTAAACAGACAAACAATAAAATGCTTTAGGAATAAAATTTATTTTCCAACCAAAATAGAGGTAAATAGTAATAAACTAGGTTATGAAATCTATATAAGTAAAACATACTTTTAATTTAAATAACAAAAAATCTCCAAAGGAGTTAAATAGTGAAATGCAAAAAATGCCTAATCTGGTTTTCTACTAATCTTTAAAGAGTGAAAAAACTAAAATAAGAAACTTCAAAATGTCATAGGTATAGGGAAAATAAACTAAAATCAAGACACTATCACCAGTAACCCCAGTACTTCATTCACAAATATACAAACACAGGAACACCTGACACCTGAAATTAACAGTATCAAAATAGAAGCAAATTTTGAAAGTTCTTCAAAAGAGTAGAAAATATTTGAAAACACAACTATTAAGTGTTTAGATTAGGCTACATTTAAAATAGGAGAAAATGACTATGAAAATCACTATAAACTGTACTGTCAGCTGAAATAGTTTAATAAACCTGAAATAAGTAACTGCATCATCATAATAATGCAATATGAGGTATAAGGAAAATAATCAAGGAAATCTTCCAGAACACAGAGAAAATAAACAATGGCATAAAAGGATTAAAATACAATCTTGATTCACAATAGAGTAAGGGGGAAAAAAATGTTTAAACGGAAAACATGAGTTTGAGCGATGGTACAGGCAATAAGGTTCTTGCTTTGCAGGCAGTCAACCCCAGCTCAATTTCTAGGCACCATATTAAGTTGTCCCCTGAGCAATACCAGGAGACGACTATGAGCATAGAACTCAGGAATAAGCCCTCTACACTGCAAAAGTGTGAACTACACATACACACACAAAGAAAACACAGAACATAAATGATCATAGAACTTAGACGGGAAGGAAATAGAATAAGTTAAAGACTTCCCAGAATTAAAGAAATACATAAAGATTCTATTAAAGAACCAGCACTGCTTTATAGGATGAATAAAAAGGACTATAACAATCTTCTTAGATGTCATGATACCAAGGGGCAGTTCAAAGATCACTTCCAGAGACCAAATCAGATTAGAATCTGATAAAACACTTTCAGATTAGAATCAAATCCCTTACCAGAATAATTTTATTGAAAGGTAATGGAATACAATCTTCCAAAATGTTGAAGGTAGGCTGGGGAAATAGAATAGGGCCTTGAATGTTTGCACCACATGCCTCCCTTTGCACTGCAGAGTACCATCTAAAGGCCCCCAACCACCACCTTGGGGCCTCAAAAAAAATAAATTGCATTTATAAAGTAAAAGCACATTTTAATTGAAAGTAACTTTAAAATCTGTAACAAAGAACTTAATAATGAAATCAGCATTTAAAAAATAAATATTTAAAAACAGGACATTCCGGATGCTGGAAAACTGCCTCACGACCAGATTAACAGAGCAAAACCAGTTCGAGCCCAGGTAGGCAGCTCCCAGAAGCGGGAATCACTGGGAATTCGTCAGATGGAGTCAGGGGTCGGCCATTCCCCCTCCATTTTGTAGAGCCTGGTGGCCCCGCCCAGGAGCTGCCCTGGGGCCACCAGCCATAGCATGAAGAGCCTCACAAGCGGCTGGGGAAGCTGGAACTCGGCTCACCCTGGGCCCAGCTGACTATGGGGCCCCGGGGAGGGTAGATGGGTTTTGGGAGTGGGCCCATCACCTCTGGGGGTCCCGGAAGCAGCCGGATGAGACTCGCCCACCACACTAGCCACCATTTTCGCTGTCCGACACTGGGAAACTGCCTCAAGACCAGATTAACATAGCAAAACCAGTTCGAGCCCAGGTCGGCGCAGCCGCTTGCGCTCCATTAAAATAGTGGAAACAGTGATGTCTTTTAAGGCACTGCATTCCACGATGTGCAGGAAAGTTTGGGGCGGGAGGGAGGATAAAGAGGAGAGAAATGACATACAGAACCCACCAAGTTGTTGAGGTGTGGGAGGGGGAAGGGAGGTGGGTACAGTGGTGATGGGAGATGGGTTTGGGTGGAGGGATGGGTGTTGGAACACTGTAGAACCAAAACTCTACATGAGCATCTTTCAATTGTATGTCTAAAATGGTGTAATAAAATTTGGGGGGGAGAATAAAAAAAATAAATAAAATAAAAATAAAAACAGGACATAATTGTCTCATCATCTTTCACCTGTCAGAAAAGTATACATCTCTCTGGATCCATAATGTGTTGTTAAAATACATTTATAAACTAGCAAGGAGGATTTTATGGAAGTGTCACCTAGCACTATAATCTGTGAAATATGTAAAACATATTTCACTAAATGGAAAATGGAACATAAAGTTTGAACTACATAGGTTCTGTTGGCTGCATTATGTTAATTTGCATTTTCAAGAAGTGATTTTATTTCTTCTAAAACATTGGGTACATATACATTTTACTTTTAACTGATGCACCATGTTTAACAAGCTTTCATGTTACTGTTACAATGGCCACATTAATAAATGGTGCAGGGGAAACCAGCTAGCCTTGTGAAGGAATAAAGATAAACTAAACCCCTATCTCATTCCATACACAGTTAGTTCCAAACTAATTAGAGAACTCAGTATCAAACCTGACATTAAGTAGAATGTTCTACAATATTGACTTTAGAGGACTCCTAAGTGACAAGGCCCCACTGGCAATGAAAACAAAATAAGATACAAACAACCAGTACTCTATCAAACTTAACAGCCAAAGAAATAATACCCAAAATACAAAGACATACCACGAAACAGGAGAAAATATTCACACATCATACATTGGGCAAAGGACTAATTTCCAATTACATAAAACATTCATAAAACTCTATTACAAGAAGACAAAGAAGCACATCATAAAAAGGAAGGAGCTCCACACACTTCCTTAAAAGAAATATAAAAATGGCAAGTCATAAAAAAATGTTCATCATAATTATCAAATAACTACACAACAAAATAATAATGAAGTATCTCATCAGTGCGGATGATGGCGCACATCAAAAGAATGGGAATAATTGTTGGTGGGAATGTCAACTGGTACAGCTTTATTGAAAACTATATGAACATTCCTCCAAAGACTGGAAATTGAACTCCCATTTGACCCAGCCTTGCCACTCCTGGGAATATACCCTGGGAGGCCAAGGACACGCAGCGGAAACACCATCCCTACTTTTAAGTTCATAGCAGCATTATTCACAAAAGCCAGAAACTGGAAACAACCATAGTGCCCAGAATTGATGACTGTATAAAGAAACTTTGGAACATCTACACAATGGAATGCTATGCAGCTGTTAGGAAAAATGAAGTTATGAAATTTGCCTATAAATGGATGGACATGGAAAGGATCATGTTGAGTGAAATTAGCCAGAAGGAGAGAGACAGATAAAGAATGACTGCATTTATTTGCATCACACACACACACACACACACACACACGTGTGTGTGTGTGTGAGTGATAGGGTCAAATGGAAATGTTACTGGCCCCCGCTCGAGGAAATCGATGAACAACGGGATGTCTAGTGATCTAGTGATACACACACACACACATACACACACACACACACACACATATATATATATACATATATATGTATGTATATATCACTGTATCACTGTCTTCCCGTTCATCATCGATTTGCTCGGAGCGGGCCCCAGTAACATCTCCATATGTCCTGTCTCATGCTAGTAGAGCCCAAGGGCATCTGCTTGCTCCAGGAACATAAAGAGCCTCAATCCATTCCGAATGAGGTCTATAATTGTTACTGGTATTTGGCATATCAAATACAACAATATATATATATATATATATATATATATATATATATATACATATACATAGCATATATATTATGACACCAATATTCAAGGTCAGGTGAAAGGTGGATCAGGAGGTCTTGTCAAAAGTGGAGATTACCACAAACGTGTGGGAGCAGAGGTTAGGTTAAGACAGAGAAGGGAACAGTGTGCCAATAATTGTCAAAAGTGCTTTTAGCACATAGAATTTAGCATTAAATACAGGCAAAAAGATACACATGATAATCTCTGAGTATATATATTACAATCCACAATATGTAAGAGAAGGAAGAGAGAAGAGAGAGAGAGAGAGAGAGAGAGAAAGAGTAAGAGAGAAAAAGAGATAAAGAGCCTGCCATAGAGGCAGACTGGAGGAGGGAGGAGGGAATCAGGACATTGGTGGTGGGAAATGGGGACTGGTGGAGGGATGGGTGCTAGAACACTGTGTGGCTGAAACCCAAACATGAACATTCTTATAATTGTTTATCTCATGGTGGTATAATAAAATATATTAAAAAAAAGAATGGGAATAAAGTTGACAGGAAAACAGAAAGAAAAAATTATATACCTGAATTTATGGTTTTCGGTTTGGAAGCCATACACAATGGTGCTGAGGTCTTATTCCTGGCAGTGCACTAGTCGTCACTCCTGACAAGGATCAGTAGTGCCAAGGGTCAAACCCCAGGTCAGTAATATGCAAGGCAAACCCCCTACTTGCTGTACTATCATTCTAGTTTCCCTCTTTTTTTTCAATAAAGGTCACTCTATGGATGTTCATATATGAATGTTCATATAGTTTTCAATAGAGGTGCTAGAGGACCTAGGATCATCCTGTAATGCTCATCACAAAGATTCCAAATTACTAGTTCAGTGCTTGAAAGCCCTTAGGATCACATCCTGCAGTTCTAGGAAGAGAGTATGTGTAACTAGTATAGCCTTTTTTACGTAAGTAAAAGGCTGTACCAGTTACTTTACATAAGTAAAGTCAGTGTTCAAACGTGGAAGACCAGGACATCACCTGTGTTATCTTCTAGCCCCTAAAACTGAATTTTATGCCCAATTAATGAATGTATCAGGCGTTAATGTGAAAAGGGGGAATTTTTCAGACCCGTTTTAATAGTCAGATTATGTTAAACACCTATATATATATTCTATTTATTTTTGTTTATGAGCCACACCCATCTATGCTCATGGCTTACTACTGGCTCTGTGTGATCAGGAATCACTCAGGGGCTTGACAGAACATATGTGTTACTGGGTACTGACATCAGGTCATCCGTGTGAAAGGTGAGGGCCGTACAGACTAACTATACTATCTCTCCAACCCCCATACATTCTATCAAAACTTTGCTTTGGGATTCAGTCTAAAAACTAAAAAAAAATCCAAACCCAAGGCCAGAGAGCGAGTACGGTGGGTAAGCTGCTTGCATTTAATCACGACTGACCTGGGGTCAATCCCCACCACCACATATGGGCCCACAGGTACCACCAGGAGTGATCCCTAAACACAGAGCCAGGAGGTAAGTGGGCAACGTCAGATGTGGCCAAGAAAACAAACCAAAAAATCCAAAACAGAAGAAAGTCATGAGCTCTCAGAATGAATAGAACTTACCCAAAAAATACAGTAACATATTAACTGAACATCATATCAGAAAATTTATCAATCCATTTTAGAATGTTGACAAATAGTATAATTTAAAAAGCTGAAAAAAACAAGTTAACTCAATTAAAAATACATAGACTCTTCAACCAAAGAGCAAAACGATGGCAATTTGAAAATCCAGGGGAAAGTTACAGGTCAAGCTGATCTGTAAGTATGGCTGGTCTTGAGTACCAATAGGATATTTGTTCTCTGTAGATCCCATCATACTACATTTCAGAAATTAGCATAGAATTCATTTAGAAAATGGCATATTTACTTAATACTTATTACTGATTTTAAAAATCAATAATCGTATCTATAACTATCTATATCTATAAACATCTCTGAATGCAGCAGTTATGTGTACCTAGGTCAAGAAGTCAACATGATGAATGACCTAAAACCTGAGCTGCACAGGAGGAAGAGAGCGGCATGGAATGCTTTCAAAAGCATCAAAGAAATAGCTAAAAAAGACAAAGAATCTCCAGCTCTGGGCACATCTCTTCAACTCCACGGTTCTCCTGCATTAACATACGCCTCAGAGACGAGGGCCCTCCGAAAGCAGGATGAGAATGTTATTCAGGTCTCCCAAAGAGGAATCGAAAGAGCTATGCTTCAAATATCACGCCTCACTCAAGTGAGAGAAGGAATCGGAGTTCCGACCTCCATCGCTATTCCAGAATCAGGGCCGCTGTCTCGTTTGCCAAGGCATCGAAAATCAGATGGGCTGGACATGTAACGCGATTTGGAGACAACCGCTGGACTGGAGCCGTTACCAACTGGATCCCACGGAATGTCAAAAGATCATGTGGCCGCCCACCTACAAGATGGCCAGACTTCTTCATCAAGACCCTGAACGAGCAGTTTGAGACTCTTTGTATTCCTGAAGCAACCAGATGCCATTGGGCTACACTGGCACATGATAGGGTCAAATGGAAATATTACTGGCGCCGGCTCGAGCAAATCGGCGAATAACGGGATGTCAAGTGATCAAGTGATAACTAATGGAGAATATGAAATACAGTTAAAGAATATAAAAATGCAAAGAGAAGATTACGAGGGATACTAATTTTTGTCAATAAATAAAGTGGCAAGTTCACATAAAATGCCTAAATACTTTTGAGTTATTGATGTAAGAGCTAGAAGTCTGACCATAATGGCAATCAAAATAAATTTTTAGGAATGAAAATTGGGTATTAAAATTAAAATGTTCATTATTTACAATGAATATAGTAGGTCACTTGAGATTAGACAAAAATTAAGACTGTGAAATATATATTAAAATTATGATAACAGAGGACCAGAGAGACAGTACAGTAGATAGTAGAGTAGGTAACACACCTGCCTTGCAACAGCCAACCCAGCTTTGATCCTCGGCACCCAGTATTCCTCCCCAGGCCCTGCCAGGAGCAATCCCGAGCAGAATCAAGAGTACTCCCTAAGCACAACACTGAGCATGGACCAAACAGGAAAAATAATTTAAAAAATAAAATAATTTAACTAGTATAATAATCAACAGTTCTCTAATTAAATCTAGATGAGAGTTATCTTTAAAGACAGAAACAAGTTTGATTGAAAAATTTTTATTTTCTCATTTTATACCTTATTTTGTATTAAACTCTTACATTTATACAACTGTTACCTCCTGAATTAAATACATGCAAGTGCACACACGCATGCACGCACACACACACACAAACACATACACAAACTGGTAAATGTCCACACTCTTATACTCTGCTTCCCTTTCCCAACCAAGCCCATAAAAACACTGAGAAATCCCTAGTCCTTTGTTCACTTTTGCTATGTTCCATAGACCACACTAACCATCTATTATAGTATTGCACATGAAATCAATCAGACTCAAGAGTCCTTCATAAAATTGAGTGACAGGAATAGTTTAGATCTATTAAAAGTTGAAAAACACACCATATTCTTTATATCATTTATTCCTCACAATGACCTTGTGAGAACAGGTTTTAGAGGTCAAGTAAAATTCCAAAAGTTTCTAGTGATTTGCCAACCTGAAAATAAAAACAAGTAATGGAGCCAGAAAGACAGTTATGATGCATGCCTTGCATGCAGCTAACCCCAGTTTGATGCTCAGCACACATGGTTCCCCAGAACCACCAGAAGTGACCCCTAAGAACAAAGTCAGGAATAGTCCCTAGGCACCACCAGAGTGGCTCAAACCTCCCACCAGAAAGTATCAGGAGGAGAAAGGGCTGTGCTCAAGTAGCAGAGCACACATAACTTGTGTGTTTAAGGTCCTGGATTCAATGCCAGGGAAGGCATGGACCCTAAGTAATTTCTAAAAAGCAATATAAATAGACAAGTTAAAATTTTTTAAATCTTCTTCACTATCACTATCTTCTTGTTCATCATCGATTTGCTAGAGTGGGCTCCAGTAACATCTGCATATGTCCTGTCTCATGCTACTAGAGCCCAAGGGCATCTGCTTGCTCCAGGAACATAAAGAGCCTCAACCCATTATATTAGGTCATGGGAATTACCTAATATAATTGTTACTGGTATTTGGCATGTCAAATACGACACGGGTAGCTTGCCAGGCTTGCTGTATTAAAATCTAAAATGATTTCATTTTATGAGAATAAAAAGACTTGGTCACTAGAAAACAGTTTGACTGGTTTTATAAAGTTAAACATACATTTACCATATGATCCAGAGCTATTATTTCTAGGCTATTTCCCAATAAAACTGAAAGCACATCATGCAAAGACATGCAGTCAAATGTTCATAGCTATATTATTCATAACAGTCCAAAATTAGACAGTGTCCATCAATTAATAAAAGAAACTGGGTGCCCAGACAACAGAATATTACACAACAATAAAAGGGAACTAATGATATACACAACCTCAGAGATCAATCTTAAGCATAGTAAGCTATATGAAAGAAACAAGACACAACATACCCTATTTAGGAATCCTATTTATGCTAAACAATATAAAAAGAAACTTATAGAAACAGCATATAAGTGCTTGCCAAGGGAAAAGGACTTTTGAGTAAATAAAGAATGACCAAACCTTTGGCAATGATAGAAATGTTCTATATTGTGATTCTAGTGTTTATTATGCTGCTGCATAAATTTGGCAAAATTCATTGAAGTTATGAACTCAAAATTCTGTGAATTTTAAAATTCTATTGCATACAATTACTCAGTAGTATGTATGATCTCTTGATCCACTAATACAAATCATATTTAACTACTGACAACAGCTTTTCAGCACATATATAACCTCATGTTTTATTTAAAAAAATACTGAAATATTCGTTTAAGACATTGTTTAAAAACAGATACATAGGAATGTAAAATTTCTCTAAATGGAACCTCCCCTCATCGTACTCAACTTGGTCATGTGGATAAACAGAAGTTGCCTGGCAACTAGTGTAATTTCTAATAAACACATTGACCATACAAGCAGGTGATGTCATAGAAGATAAACTAAGCTTCACACGGAGGAGTTATTTCTTTAATATTTAAAAAATGCATTTTGTTTAGTTATCTAAAGCAGAAGTAAACAAATGCTAAAGCAGATCATGAAAATTAAAAATATGAAATTAAACACATACACACACTGAAAGAAAATTTAAAAATAAAATAACCTTTTCTGAGTCTTTGACTCCAGAATTTTACTCACCTAATTCATGGGACTGTTGAATCCAAGAGTATGAAAAACATTTTGCTTTTAGTAATGTAAATCCACTGTCATCGTCCCAAGAGACTACACGTCTGAGTATTTTACATATTTATATGTTCTTAAGTGCACCTGATATCTTTTACTTTGTATTAAATCATTCTAAAGACATTTTACTGAATTGAAGAATATTTGGTCAAAACAAAATACAGCACAAACTTTTTCTAATATGCATGTATGTAATATACCAAAGAATCCAAAGAATCCTAACAACCATTTAGGAAATTACAAAGAATCCCTAAATAAAAAGTTCCTAACACATATGTTAAATACAGCTTCTTTCTTAGTGGACATTATATGTCAGTTTCTCTATAAATAACATCAGAAAAAAATATACTTCCAGGACACCATTAGCACACTTACCAACCAAATAATTTTTGTCTTGTTGAACACTTACCCCTCTTCTGAACCCAACCTTCTTTCACAATGGTAACATCGCTCATGATGGCTCCCCTCTGAGCCCCCAACTTGGAGAAATGGTACTTTGTGATATCAGCTTTGGGGTTTGGATTCTCTGCTGCCGCTGCCCTTCCCACTCTCTAGTGATGACTCAGCCTGGAAGGAAGTATTGAAGAAAGAATTTCTTTTTTTTTCCATTCTTGCAACTCACACAGCAATAACAAACAACTGATTCTTTGTAAATGTCTTCAACTGGCCTGACCTCACATAAAGTCTAGCTCTTCAAGCTGGAGGACTTATTTATTAAATAGTTCTAAAATCAATGCAGTTCCGTGGTCTTGTGACAGACTTCAAATAAATTTTAACCTAAGAATCAGCAATGGAAAATATCTTAAAATCACACTACACAAAGTATACAGAAATTTTGTCTGACATGAGTTTGGAGTGAAGAGACAAATGAAGGCTAAGCAAACTAAGAGTTTACATTTCTGTTCCCCCCCCCCCAGCCATGAGTTTTCATTCTTAACTAGAAAACTATACAGTCTTAAGTAATGATTAAAAAAAAAAAAGAAGTCAGATGGGCTGGGAGATCACTTCACTTGTATCACTTGTCTTCACGCTGTTCATTGATTTGCTCGAGCGGGCACCAGTAACATCTCCCCATTGAGGTTCATCAGTAAAGGGTTGGGAGATAGCCTACTATTAACGGTGTATGCCTAGACTCCACCTGACCGCCAGCTGTGGCCCAGGTGGTCCTTAGCACCTCTGTAGTAACTCTAGTACACCCAGCATCCCACCACCAGAGCAGCACTGCATCCTCTGAGCCTTGCACTGAACTGCTGACCCTGTTGACCAAGCATACCCAAAGAGGTCCCCAGACCTTTTGAGCACTGCTTGGGAGGCTTCCAAACAGAAGCCAAAATATTTGTGCAAAACATGTAACAAATTCACCAGCTCAGCTATAGGTTTTCTCAAAGCAATGTAAATTAAGGAAAACAGCATATAAATACTCAAGAACATCCATTTTTCAATATGAAATAAAATTACAGGGGGTCAGAAAAATAGACTTACATGTTATAGTCCCCCAAGCAAACCTGATTACAGTCAGGTGTGGCCTAAAACCAAAATAAATAGTTGCTCATAAAGAACACAGTTCTTCCTAAGACAAAAGTGTGAAATTTAAATGAATCTTTATAAATATAAGGTATTTATAGTGTCATATCCTCAATAATATCTTTACAGGGTCAGAACTGTGGGTGCCATTTTGTATGAGTAAGGCCCAGGGTTTGCTCTACAGTATCACAAGCCACTCCCCCTCCCCAGAACCCTACTTGCACCCCTACACATACGCACTGCCAGGTTTGGCTCTTATTGGCTCACAGGCACTCCCAGAAGTAGTTACCCCTCAAAAACTCATATACCTATAGCAACAAGCTGTACAGTGCTATTTCTTACTGTCCCTCTCAACTTAATAAAAAAGAAAAAGTCAAGTTAAAGCACAAGTTAAAGCACTGTGTCATCAAGGGGTCCAAAAAACGTGGTTCATCATACTATGTTATGTGGTCTAAGAATACATATACATTTTTAAATTTAAAAAAGCAGATGGATGAATTATGTAACGATACAGTTTTCTCCAACTGGGTTTTGCTTAATAGTGTCTATCAGAATTGATTCCCCTAATCATCTAGCAATCAGGAATCAAGACTACTACTGTTTTTCTAAGAAAATCTAACAAGGTTTGCATGCCTGAATAGGGCTGAACGTATACACAATACCTTCAGAGAGGAGAGCAGGGGCAAAAAATACCCTCAAAATCATTACTAAAATCTGAGTGTGTTCCCCAAAAATATGCTTCAAAGAAAAATAAGAAATGTCAAAAAAAAAGAAATTTTAAAATAAGACAAAATTAATCAGTTAATTTTGGGAAATTCTACAGAACACACCTTTACCTTGTAATATCATTATTAACATATTAAAGGTAAAAATTCTTTAAGTCTATTTATAAAACATTTTGATAAAGTGATTTTTTTTACCTCTTAAAACAGACATCCAAAAGACATGAAAAACAGCCATAGAAAAGAGATCTAATTCAAAATAACATCCATTACACCAGCAAAAATACAATCAAAAGTTGTTTTTATTTTTACAAACAAGCTTGGTTAATTAATCCAAACATTTCTATCTGATTTATGCAAGTCTCTCAGGATCACAAGGCTAACTTACTACAAAGATTATAGCTCTAGATATCTGAAAGAGTAAAGTTGACAAAATTTGTATTAGAAGGAAACTAAATACTGAGAACACTATCACAAAATGATGTCTTCAGAAGAGCTGCAAAGTACATATACCATCAGAAATACACTAGGAAAGAACCCTACATTTATTAAAGGCATTGTCTACCTGACTTAAACTATAAACTGAGTAAAAGAAAAGACCTATCTTAATATTTGGGGTTGGAAACATTAAGAGATTAGAAATCAACATTCAGTAACAAGAAAAAATATACACAGACGAAATAATTTGTTAAAAGAATCTACTTTGCTATTAAAATAATTGCTATTATCACAACACTATAAAGAACATTAGAAAACAGTCATTTCCAACTTTGATTTTATTAGCTGGGTACACATTTCATTGTTAGACACTTAAGGCTAGAAGGCACCTTCATTATACAGCCTAAAGATCAAGCAAAAGATCAAGATGAAGTGTCCCAAGGTCACACAGCTACTCTATTGCAGAACCAAAAACAAAAGCAGACACATACTCTTCCCATTTGCACTACCTCTTTTACACAAAACAATAAATCACAAGTATTAACATCACCCCAAATCAGAGGTTCCCTTTATAATGAAACTGTTACCAGACAGATATATTTTTATGATCATTTGGATAGAAATAAAGTCAGCCCTTTGTGCAGAAAAATAATTTCTGCTACTAATTCTTAGCAGAAAAACAAACGATTTCCCTACAGTGGTTAATGCTCTTGTACCAAGTCATCTTAGTACACTTTCCTAGTCTCTCATGTTACTAAAAACAGTGATGTGCAAAACTATCAGCTGGATTTCAGGATTGCAATATACTTCCAAGTAGAGTGAATTTCACCTCCTCTTACATTCTAAACTTTTCTTAAAATGTATATTATCCAAAATTTGTTGCATTATTTAAGCCTATTTCTTTGAACATTTCATTACTGGATAATCTAATTTTTTCACACCGTAGGCTGGTGAGACGGTACAGTGGATAAGGTGGTTGCCTTACAATTGGCTGACCTGGGTTTAATCCCCAGCGCCACACATGGTCCCCTGAGCCTGCCAAGAGTGATTCCTAACTGCTGAGCCAGGAGTAAACCCTTAGCACACCCTGAGCACTACCAGGTGCCCACCTCCCCCTCAAAAACTTTTTTTCACACAAACATCTTGGCAAATTCACGTTAGAATTTACCCAAATTTAACTGTTTGTAGAATTACTTGACACTATGATGATGATAATTGCATTTAAAAGTCACTTTAAGGGTCCAAAAGCTAATATAGAGGGTAAAGCCGCTCACCTTGCACACAGCTACCCAGACTGGATCCCCAGCACAGCATATGGTGCCCCCCCATAAGCTTGCCAGGAGTAAGCCCAGAAAAACCATCATGTGTGGCCCTAAACACAAGTAGACTAAATGTCACTGTACAACTTAATGATATTTTATATCTTTTAAGTCATTTATAGCAATGTAATTTAGTAAAGCAGTTCTGATATGTCTGATGCGTCAGAAGCACAACAAATATGAAATAAAAGAATGAGTAGATAGATGAAGACAGTTGTAAATAATAAAGAACAGAATAAGCAAACTAGTAAGGTAAATCAACAGATATAAGTATTATGCCATCTGAAAAACAAAGCTGGAAAAAAACCTAAACATTATGAAATAATCTATATATTTAAGGATAATTGAAAGCATAACAAATGCATGACCCTTATTCATTATACCATTTTCCTTTAGGCGTCTATTAATTTTAAGGACTAGTAATTTGAGATGGTCAATTCAAATCTTGCATAAATCAAATATCAACATCACTCAAAATTATCAATTATAAGGATGAAAGAAAGCCTATTTTCTTTTTAGACTTAAGAATTTAAAAGATTCTTACTTAATCGCAAATAGTCATTTAATTTTCAATGGAAATTAAACTTCTTCAGACATCCTTTTAAAATATCATTCATGGGCCAAAGTAAAGTACAGCAGGTAGGGCTTTTGCCTTGCACACTGCAGACACAGGTTCCATCTCTGGCTTCCTATATGGTCTCAGAACCACCAGGAGTAATTCTGGAGTACAGAGCCAGGAGAAACCCCTGAGCATCAACAGGTGTGACCCAAAAAGCAAAAATAAAAATAATAAAATGTCACTCAAAAAACAACATACATTTATTCAGCTCATAAATATGTATTATCTATTCCATAACAGGGATTATATAAACAGGGAAGCAAGTAAACTAGAGCATTTGAAAACTTCCAGGACCATAACTGTCATCAAAGTGATTTTATATAAATCAATTCATTTGACTTTTAAAAACAAATTTTGCAGTAGCTATTGAACCCAAAATTCTGAAACCAGAAAAATTAAGACTAATCACTGATATCACTTATCCAGGTATCATGACAGGTGAGTAAGAAGTAAACAATGACTACCTAAAATTTACATCTCCTATCAGTGTGATAAACTTTTTCCCATAGAATATAAATACTCAAAGCATTAATAAATGTGGACATTATGAACATTTTTCCATATCAAATTATTTTCAGAAACCCAAGTAAATCACTTAAAAAATAAATCTGAAATTAAATTAAGCATGGCATCATAAAACAAATCAAGCAAAATAAAAGTATGCTGACTAAACTAAAAGTTACCCCCTTTGTCATAAGCAAGAACAAGATTAATGGGTCAATAGTTTCTTATATACCACCTATTAAGCTAAAAGCTATAATACAATTCTCTAACTGTCTCTCAACCATAAATTTAGCTGCAATACTACATAGCATATGCTCACTTCATCCATGCTTTTTAAATTGATTTTATATACACTAGCACAGTGTCTTTCAACCAGAGATCAATTGTCTTGAGGGGAGTCTAGTAAGTCGCAGGTGAATATCATGAAAATGGGGTGCCCAGCATAAGAGGAGGGATCAACTGTTAAGATGGGAGTCGGTCACAGGACGTAACAAGTCCGAAAAGGGACCTTGGTAAGAGAAAAGTTGTGCTAGCACAATCAATGTCAATGAAGAATTTTGCTAGTGAGAAGTACAGGTGATGGTGGTCACAGATTACCATAGTACAATTTTGTCATATTTCATAGTTCATAAATCAATGTTACATGAATGAAGCTATTTAAAACTTCACAAGGATACAAAGAAACAGAAAAAAAGCTGAAATAGAAGGGAAATGCAAAGCCACCGTCTCCTCCATCATAGATAACTAAACCAGTCTCCCTTTCTAGAGTTAACTGAAATGAACAAGCTTTGTAGGTTGGTTTAAAACTTCAGATACCTTCACTGAGTTTTACACTATGGGAAAATACTTAAATAAACACCAAGATTTTAACTTTCACACAAATTGCCTAATTGTCTCATCTTAAAAATCAACTTTATACAAACTTTTAAACAGATACAAAAGCATAGACCACAT
Organism: Cryptotis parvus; assembly: GCA_021461705.1. Lineage (NCBI taxonomy): Eukaryota > Metazoa > Chordata > Mammalia > Eulipotyphla > Soricidae > Cryptotis > Cryptotis parvus. The sequence continues at coordinate 99,825 of JAJIBD010003629.1, forward strand.
CCTCTCTTTTTCATAACCCCTATTAAGGCACCTAAGTACCATTTCAAGTAGCATAGCCATTATTCACCAATATTTTTTTCCCTTACCAGATTTTTTTTTAAATCTCGTTTCCAGCAAACAGGATATAATTGATTTTGACTCTCTTGGGAAAAAATTCCCACGCGTTAAAACAAACTCAATCCTCTGAGTTTTTTTAAAATATATTTTATTATGCCACCATGAGATAAACAATTACAAAAGTGTTCATGTTTGGGTTTCGCCATACAATGTTCCAGCACCCATCCCTCCACCAGTGTCCATTTCCCAACCACCAATGTCCCCAATTCCCTCCCCTCCCCTAGCCTGCCTCTATGGCAGGTTCTTTATCTCTTTCCTCTCTTTCCTCTCTCTCTCTCTCTCTCTCTCTCTCTCTCTCTCTCTCTCTCTCTCTCTCTCTCTCTCTCTCTCTCTTCCTTCTCTTACAATTTGTGGATTGTAATACATATACTTAGAGGTTATCATGTGTATCTTTTTGCCTAAACAACACACTTAATAGTCTAATTTGAAACACTAAGAAAATGCTTACTGGTCCACCTAAACTACAAAACAAGCTATGGAAACATTATCCCTACATTTCTCAAAGTGTGGTTTGTCTCTATATGAATACACCTATAAACACAGAAAGGTTGAGGGCGGTTACTAAAAGCATTTCCAACAATCAGGAAGGGGAACTGAGTGCCACAGAGGCAGGCTGGGAAACTGGGGAACTTGGTGGAGAGTAATGGGCAGTAGCGAAGGGACTGGTATCAATAACATATGCCTGAAAGCAAATCAAAATTATCTTTATAATTCCATGGTAATTCAATGAAAAAATAATTTTAAAAAAGTTTTTTTGGCTTTTTTGGGTCAGACCCAGAGATGCTCAGGGGTTACTCCTGGCTCTGCACTCAGGAATTACTCTAGGTGGGTCACAGGGGACCATTGGGATGCAGGATTTCGAACCCCAATCAGTCTGTCAGCCAGGCTATACAAGGCAAACACCCTCCCAGTTGTACTATTGCTCTGGCACCTTTTTAAATTTTAAAAAACAATTTCCATTACATATTTGGCATATTTAATAAATTAATCTAAACTATTCCTTTTGCCTTTTCTTGATAATAAAGTGGAAAAAATGCACCGATACATTCACAATACAATAGTATATGGTCCATTAAATGGCTAGAATCAGTTTGACAGGTACTGAAACTGAATTAACAAGCAGGTATGAATCCTACACAAAGATAACTGCAGTTGTGAATTAGAAAAAGCACTGGATAGGTCAAGAGAAGTTTCCTACTCTTTCCACCATGATACTACATATTGTCTATTAATTATCTTACCAATTCCTCAATCATAAAAATAAGTGTTGCTCTTAACACTCTTCCAATCATCAATACTGCTGATTCTTCAACTTCAAATCTACTGAGTAAATACACTTGTTAAAAATGACATCTCTGGGGGGTCAAAGTGACAGCACAGTGGTAGGGCATTTGCCTTGCACGCCAACTTGGGTTCGATCCCGGCATCCCATATGGTCCCCTGAGCACCGCCAGGAGTATTTCCTGAGTGCAGAGCCAGGAGTAACCCCTGAGCATTGCCGGGTGTGACCCAAAAAGAAAAAAAAATTGACATCTCTGATGGTAGCATCATAATTACAGAGACCCTATGCACACAAGTTTTTTTTTATGACATCTCTGATGGTAACATCATAAAACACAGAAACCCTATACACACATTTTATACACAGATGGCAGGACAAAACAGGCAAGTATTAATCCCACTTTAAACCCTCCATTGTCCCCCTACAATCCACAATCTCTCAAAGACACTGTCTTTCTTAATACAGTAGAGAAAATTCTCATGTGAAAAGTGCTTCTACTGATTGCTATGTTTACTTTTCCCTTGAATACTGGAAATACATACCCATTTAGAAAATGTGAAATATGCTAACTGGTTATAAACCTAAAAAATACTGAAAATTGGGCCAAAGCAATAGTACAGCAGGGTAGGATGTTTGCCTTGCACAAAGCTGACCCAGGCATTCCATATGCTCCCTGAGTACACCAGGAGTAATTCCTGAGTGAAGAGCAAGGAATAATACCTGAGCATCACGGAGTATGACCCAAAAAGCCAAAAAATAAATTTAAAAAACTAAAAGGCAAATCTATAAAGAATATTAATTTATAGACTACAGAAGATAACTTGCTAAAGACACCTGATTACATAAAATTTGCTCTAAGTAGGGTCTGAGTGATAGTGCATCAGGTAGACTTTCACCACATATGGTTCCCCCAAGGTCTGCCAGAAGTGATCTCCTGAGCACAGAGCCAGAAGCTAGCTCTAAGCATTGCTGGGTGTAACCCAAAAACAGAACAAAACAAATTTCCTATAAGTCTCTAGTGCTTAAATAAAATTTATTACTGCCTGCACCATTTCAAGCAACAAATTTGAACTTTTTTTTTAATGTTAACTTAATTTCTATGGAGAGTATTGTACTACATTCTAAAGATTTAGCACTGTTTGTGTGAAATCTAACAGGGAAAACATGTTAAGAAAAACACTGAAAGAAAATATCAAAATTAAGAACACTAAAATTAAATGGATTTTTATAATGTCAGAGAAATTTCCCATGTGAAAAATCACTTTTCAGAAGCAGAACTGGTGTTATGAAGACTAAATGAATTTGTATGCATAAAGGACATACATAAAAATATATAGCACATGGCATTAACTCTAAATTGAATCCAGTTCCATCCCATGTAAAGACTTTAATAATATATCTAAGGTAATATTACCTAATCCATGGCTATTATTACAACACATGCAGAACCCAAGATTTAGAATACTGATGAACTCTGAAAGTTGGAGTCAAAAACAACACTTCAAATAATTTCAATATTTTGATATAAATGTACAAAAATGATCTGTATTATATCAACTAAAAATTTAATATTTCAAGATTACACTGATCAAAACAATATAAAAATTGTTTCTGTATTGCATCTTATGTTAGTCAAATCTAAATATCTTAAATATTTTAATGCTTGACACTTAATCACACTATAAAAATAAGAACTTATCAAATCAAGCTAAAAAATTCAATTATCAAGTCATTAACAATAACTGCCTTATTTTCCCAAGGGTGAATTCTTTAACTAAAAGGTATAACAAAGAGTACAGCTATACCTCTCAAAATTAAGCAGTTTAAGTAAATCCTAACTTTCCATAAAATCAATTTGCAAAACAGAACCCTATTTTTAAAAATGTATATATAGTTGGAATTTTCCACTGTTCTGTATGATACAATAGCACTCTAATGTTTCAATCAACAGCTATATTTTTGTATGTTTGGGAGCCACATCAGCTATCCTCATGGTGCTCTATGGAAGGTATGGCATGACAGGAACCAAACAGGGTCAGTCTCCATGCAAGGCAAGCACACTACCTCTATGGTCCCAACAGCTAGATTTTCTAAATCTCTTCATTACACAAGGATTCACTGCTGAGCACATTTGTCCCATATTGTTTTACCAATACACCTTTAGCTTGTCAATGGTTCTGAAAATAATCTTTCTAAAAGTAATGGCAATAATGGTTTCCTGGATGAAATGTACATAATTAAAGTCTAATCTTTCTAGTCCTCAGCACAGTTCATACTTTAATATTTGTTGAAATTAGTGACATCTTAAAATGCACAGCAATGAAATTACATGAGGTCCAAAGAAAATCCAGAACTCAACTAGAAATTAATTTTGTTAGAAAAGAATTCATTAAAATAATCATTACCAAAACGTATGAGACATGTTTTACAAATTTTGCAAAAAATTACTTTAGACTACACATTATATTTGAAATATTATTTCTTTAAAAACCGTTACTGCAAATTCCCCAAACAGAAAACTAAATTTCTAGAGTCAGCTAAATGTCAATGTTGATTCATTTTAAAATTATGTTAAAGGCTAAGGTGTAGAGATTAACCCTAGTCAGAAAAAATAAGATACTCAAATTCAATTTCCTTACTGGAGCTTCAAAGTTAAGGTCTTGGCAAAGTCTTGGCAAAAAAAAAAAAAGAAATCCACAGTCCTATCTTGCATATAATTGTGCGTTCATTCATGTTTTAGTCTAGGACTCCTAGAATCTTCCTATTTATATATATATATATATATATATATGTATATATATATATAAAACAATGACACTCAAGTTCTTAGACTGATCTTCATTTCATCTTTATTGGATTTTTCAACCTTTGACTTTTTCCGCATTTCTTCATATAGAATCTAATAAGTTACCACCCCCACCTGCCACCAAACATCACCAATGGTTATCTAGTGATTTAGTCAATTAAAAGCTTTCACAACTTTTATTTAATATGAAACACACATCAAGATTGATGATTGGAGACATGTGGCAATTGTAAGTCATCATTTCACATCCTTGAACTTCATAATGAACAACAGTGTGAACATTTTATTAATACTCGAAATTAATCAATAGATCCGTAAGTTTTACAGTTTAAGTTCTATTTGGAAAAGTAATCAATCACAACTAGTTTCAACCAGTTACCACACTGGTGAAAATAGTTGGTCTTGTTTTCTTAACTTTGCTGATGTGCAGGGAATGTGAGCATCCTAGCCTGATGGATAAGCATCTCTTCTGCTTGCTTCATAAACAGACTATTACCGGTATGTTTAAAAATCTGGTCCAAAAGAGATACCTAACTGGAGGTGCCTGGAAATCCCCCAGCAGAGGTAGATCCCTCTACGGAATCCTCCCTAAGCTTCAACTTTGGGATCTGAAGTGCACTATAGAGCATCATGGCCGATGCAGACCGCTGCGCAGGAGGAGGAGGTGGAGGAGGAAGAGACGCGTTTGTTTACTTGCAGCCAGAGCCGCCGCCGCCACCGGTGCCGCCAGCAGCGGCAGCATCACTGGATCCGCCAAACGCATCATCTTCCGCACATTTCTATTCTTGGCACACAACTCCCAAGCGGATCAAAAACCCACTACTATTAAAAACACAGAAGCACGTTATCCATCTCCTCCGCCGCCCCCACCCCCCCACACACGCCCTGGCCCACCAGCGCCCGCCGTCTCCTCCAGTGTGAGGGCTGCGGGATAGGGTGGGGGTGCAAAGGAGACCCAGAGGGACGCCGGTGCATCCTCACCCTCACCGCCCCCCACCCTCCACCCTCCCCACGCGTCCAGACAGCCCCCAGCACCGCGGAGCCCGGCAGACAGCCCCCCCCCCCCCCACCCAAACACAGACACCGGCGCTCTGCGCATTATATAACCTCGCCGCCACCGGGTCTAGGCGTGCGCCCTCCCCGCGTCCCGCGGTGGGGACCCGGAGCGGGAAGAGGGAACGGAGTTGCGCACACTGGAGGCGCCGGCCGGGGCAGCCCAGACGCGGACTGTACCGCTAGGCCAGGAACACCCTGAGCCGGCCCCCGCGCACCACGGGCCCCCCAGCTTCCCGGAAAGTGAGGGGGTGCCGATGTCAACCGCGCCGGGCATCCCACTTCCTCCACACCCACACCCAAAGCCTCCATGGACCCAGCCCCCGCCCACGTCCCCGGCACGGTGACAACCCAGACGCCCCCAACTCACCCCACCCCGCCCTGCCCAGCGAGAGGGGCCGGGAGGCAGGGCCGGGGGCCGGAGGGAGCGCAGGCGAGGCGGGGAGGGGGTGGCGAGAGTGGGGGGCGGTGGCTTGTTACCTGCAAAGGCGGCGGCAGCGGCCCGCAGCTGCTCGGGCGGCGGCGGAGGATGGAGCCGGGAGGGGGCGGGGGAGGAGAGGGGGCGACTCGGGGGGTCCCCCTCCCTCCTCCTCCCTCCTCCTGTCCTCCCCCACCCCGCAGGGCCTCTGGCCCCCTAGAGCCTGAAGCGGCCGGCGGAAGGGCAGGCGACGGGCTGCGGGGAGGGTGGGAGGGAGCCGGCCGGGCCGGGCCGCGAGCTGAAGCGGGAGGCGGCGGCGGCGGCGGCGGCGGCAGGAGGGAGCGAGCGGGGCGGGCGGCGGCGGCGGCGCGGGAGGAGGGCGGGGACTACATGGGAATCAGATCGCGGCTACGAATTCAATTCAGCACCAGAAAACGCCGCTGCGCCTGGGACTGGGAGACGCCGGCGCGCCGCAGCCAGAGCCTCTAGGCCCCGGGCGGGTCGGGGGGGCTGCGGCCTCTACGGCCGTACCGCGCGCCTCAGCGGGAGGACCGCCGCCTCCCGCCCCTCCTGCCTCCCGCTCGGGGCCACAGCTGCCGCTCGCTCGCCGCCGCAGCCACGGGGCTTGTTGTTGACTTTGAGGAAAACTCCTGACGTCAGGGGCTGGTTCTCGGCGACTGGCGGGAGCGGCTTCCCGAGTCCCCGGCCCTGCCGGTCGCCTCTGCAATCCTGCCCGCTTGGCCCTCGTCCTCCAGCGTCCCCGCGCCCCCCAAACCCGCGGTGCCCTGTGCCCCATCTCCTCTCGCGAGAACACCCCACCCCAGTCAGCCCAGGCCTGGAACGGGGCCGTCGTGCCTGAGGCGGGACGTTCTGGGTTCCCTGCGGCCTCGTGGCCTCTGGTAGGCGCCGAGGCCTGACCGCTGAGGCACACTTGAGGGAAGGAGCCATCGCCTCAGCACATCTCCAGCTCCCTAACCTGAGGGAGGGGCGGCCCCCACGGGCTCGCACCTTGGAATACCCCCTCTGGAAGGTAACCTCTTGCGCTCTCTCTCTCTCTCTCTCTCCTCTCTCTCTCTCTCTCTCTCTCTCTCTCTCTCTCTCTCTCTCTCTCTCTCTCTCTCTCTCTCTCGTTCTCTCTCCCTCTCGCTCTGTCTCCCCTTCTTCCCTCTCCTCCCTCTCTCCTCCCTCCTCTCTCTCCTCTCCCTCTTCTCTATCTCCTCTCCCTCCTCTCCTTTCTCCCTCTCTCCTCTCTCTCTCTCTCTCTCTCTCTCTCTCTCTCTCTCTCTCTCTCTCTCTGTCTCTCTCTCGTTCTCTCTCACTCTTGCTCTGTCTCCCCTTCTTCCTCTCCCTCTCCCTCCCCCTCCCTCCTCTCTCCTCTCCCTCTTCTCTATCTCCTCTCCCTCCCTCTCCTTTCTCCCCTCTCTCTTGCTCTCTCTCTCTCTCTCTCTCTCTCTCTCTCTCTCTCTCTCTCTCCTCCCTCCTCCCTCCCTCCCTCCCTCCCTCCCTCCCTCTCCCTCCCATCCTCCCTCCCTCTCCCCATCAAACTCCGGAGAAAGAGCTCAGAGCGACTCCCAGGAAGACCTCAAGTTCCAGTTCTAGAACCCTGCCTTCCAAAATGCCGTCCACAGTATTTCCTGTAAGCGGTCACAGTCACACTTAGGACAGGGTTCCCTAGTGTTGTTAATTCACTCTTAAAAATTAACAACCTTTGGGAGCCAGAGAAATAGAACAGCAGGTAGGACACTTGCCTTGCAGTGGCCAACCCTGGTTCCATCCGTGGCATATGGAGTGAGTCCTGAGCATAACCAAGTGTGACCCAATCATCCACACCATCACCAAAAGTAATACGCTTATTACTCTTAGGGACATTAGTTTCCATTGATTTCAGGGAAGCCTTGATGCTGTTTGTTCACTACCAAGATTGGCACTTGAGAATGAACGAGACACACTTCTTTTGCAAAGTGGTCATATTTTACCATGTAAAGTTAGGAAATATGTTTGGGTTTTGTTTTTTTCTGGGATCCTGTTGTCTTGCTCCTTGAAAACTAAGAGAAAATCCATATTATTCACCTTGTTGGTATACTTGTTTTCCTAACACAAAAATCGGTCTTAACATGCTTTCAGCTTTCTGAAAAGTTCCTCCCTCTTGACATATTTCCTTCTCTGCTTTTTTCCATGTCTTGACATTGTGTTGATATCCCTTTTATACTATTTCCGTTATTTCTATAGTGAGTTGTATGTATTTGTACATGTGCACACATCTGTTCTCTTATGAAATGCACATTTATTGGGGTTGTGGAAAGAAGTATGCAACAGAACTGAAAATTACTATATCTCCCAGCAAAAGCGAAGACAAGGAGTGGAAGGAGAATTCAGGAATCTAAAGGAAAGCATCAAGGCAGGTATCTCAGTTAGGGCTTCTGCAGTGGGCATTTGTAATCTTACTCTCTAAATAGCTCCAGGCAGGGACGATAGACCATGTACTTGGCATTTTGACTTATAAAGAATGCTGGGGGGATATATCCTGATAATATATCCAGGGAGCCCGAAAATGACATAGCTGAAACACCATCTGCACGTCTATATTCATTGCAGCACTATTCACAATAACCAGAATCTGGAAGCAACCTGAGTGCCTCTAACAGAAGACTGGATTAAGAAACTATGGTACCTCTACACAATGGAATACAATACAGCTATTAGAAAACGAAGTCATGAAATTTGCCTACAAATGGATGGACATGGAGATCATCATGCTGAGTGAAATTAGCCAGAAGAATAAAAAATTATTATGCGACTAATACTCAAGACCCAAGTATAGCAAATAGGAGACAGGACAGCCTGTCAAGGGTAGGAATTTAACATAAGTGTTTGGAGGGTAGAGGTTAGCTAAGATAGGGAAGGGATCTGTCTGCCAACAACAGTCTGAAATGGCAATTCTGTGCTAGAACTGAATACTGAAAGTATACAAAGGGATATGCATGATACCCACTCAGTGTATGTAGTGCAAACTTCAACATGCAAAAGAAGAGAAAAGAAAAGTGCCTGCCATAGAGGCGGGGGGGAGGATATAGAGGGGGCTAGGGGAGGGAAACTGGGGAGGGATGAGTGTTTGCAACATTGTGTAACTGAAATCCAATCATTAAAAGCTTTGTACATGTCTATCATAATGATATAATAAGATTTAAAAAACTAAAAATTAAAAACAGAAAAGAATCCTGGGGGAAGTAGAAACTCAGAACTTGAAAACAAAATAACTCTGGTATTCTGTCTTATGGGGGTAGGGAGAAAGAAGAAAAATGACCAGGGTTTGGAGAAGGCTTTCTTTTGGCTTTCCTCCCCTCAGCCTCCACCTAACTATAAAAACCAGAAGCCAGGGTGCCAAAAGTATTGACCCACTCGAGAAAGGGATTTCGTCTCGATCTTGATAAATAATAATGGTTAAATCATAATGGTTAATAAAAATATATTAACAGTACTAGAACTATAGTTCTAGTATAACTATATACTATTTCTCTATATATATGCTTATATATATATATATATATATATATATATATATATATTTCTAGAATAAGTACTAGAACTATAGTAACTCTTGTCAGTTTCCCTGAGACATCTACAGCAGAATCTGTGGGAGTCCTAAGTGTCCTTCATCAGGTTCCTCCTGAGACAGGGCAATAGACCTAAATCCATAATAAAAGTCTTTCTCTTTGCATAGAGGCCCATTATCAGCTCCATACCCAGCTAGAAAAATGAGTTTTGTGCTGATTGTCTTGAAAGACTCAAGCCTTTAGTGAAATAGGCTGAATAAAGCCCCAATTTCATATCTGTACCACCAAGTCATTTGGGGAATGAGACTGGCAGATGTGCTTGTGCAGGACCAATAGTGGGTCTCCTCCAGAAAGAACAGACTCCCTGAGAAGATAGAAATAAAGGCACAACTAGCTCTTTGTCAAAGGGCTACTAGAAATGTGAGCTACTAGGAATGTGAACTAAAATGGAAATCCCAGATCCTGTTCCAATTGTGGTTATATTCTGACTGCAGGTCTAATATTTAGCTTATTGTGAGTGCAGGAGGGAAGTTCTAGGTCTTGATGGCAGTGTGGCTAGGATGACTAAATGGGGTCTAGTCCCTTTCTCTGCAAATATGTTTTTATAAGAACCTGATCCCTCACATTGAAATGCGAATTTTCAAGGAGCTTAACCTACATAAAAACAGCACCAGTTAGGACAAGATGAATAGTACAGCAGGTAAGGTGTTTGCCTTGCACCCTGCTGACCCAGATTTGATCCCCTGCCATCCCAAGTACCACCAGGAGTAATTCCTGACTGCAGAGCCAGGACATTGCAGGATGTGACCCCAAAAGACAAAATATATATATATATATACATATATCTATATATATATATATATATATATATATCCAAGTATAATTGTTATCATATTTGTAATTGTTACGATTTTTCTGCAGTCTATATTGTTTCTTATTTTGGACAGGAGGCATGCCAGCATGTGCTCACGCCATGCCATTCCTGTCTCTGACCTCAGATTTCATTCCTGGTGGAGCTCAGGGGATTATACTGTATGTATGTGGTGCCAGGGATTGAACCCAGTCCATAGGCACATTTTTTAAGTACTGGAGAGATAGAAATCTCTCCAGCCCTGTATCCTAGTCTCTTAAACTGTGAGTTGTATAGGGTCGTGTAACTATAAGTGAGTTCATAAAAAAAAATTGACAGCAGTACAAGGTTTCTGCCCATGACATAAACAAAAATTTCAAATAAAAAATAATGAATCCAAGGTGTTTTTGTTAGTGTTGCATTTCTTGGGTGAAACAGGGTCGTGAGTAGAAAAAAGTTTAAGAACTCTACATGTATCAATCTCTTTAACTACAGATTACATGGCCTTTAGAAAGAAGTGACCTCAATTCTTTGTCTGAGTAAGCCAACTAGAAAAATCGAAACATTAGTTCAGAAATTTATTGCCAGATATGGGATCTTCACAAGAGATATAGTACCAAAACAGTTTTCTCTTCATCTTCACCCCTATTTTACCAAATAACTACAATGGCAGATTACGTTTACTTCTAATAGATTAGACTAATTATTTTTCATTAGCATGGTAAAAAATACATAGGTCCTTTTAACTTGTATTAGTATTTTTTTGCAGAAGCCTAGATTGAGCTGCTAATGATTTTTTCAGTCATGAACTCTCTTATTCTTTCTCTGCATCAGTCGGCACTAATCAGTACCGACTGTTCATACAGGAAACGGTGGCCCTTATATATAACTGTTGCCCTATATATTGGAAGATGTTGGATGACCATGATAATATAGTAAAATTTATGTAATTTGGATTAGGTGGTTTATATCAGGAAAGGCAATCTCACTTTCAGGTCAATCTATATTAGCTTTTTTTTTTGGGGGTAATACTCAGCAATGCTTGGGGGTTACTCCTGGCTCTTCACTCAGGACTTACTCCTGGCAGTGCTCTGGGGACCATATGGGATGCTGGGGATTGAACCTGAGTCCGCCACGTGCAAGGCAAACACCCTCCCTCACTATAGTATGGCTCCAGCTCTATATTAGCCTTCTTAACTCCAAAGAGTGCTTACAATTTGGGGAAAGAGAGAAGGGAATTATTTTATCACATTTACCCATTGTGATCAGAACTTGTCTCATAACAGCACTCTAGACCACCTATAACCCTCAAACCCTCCCATCACATAGCTAGGGTGACATAGAAGACTGCTCTGGAATTATTGAGGCCATTGGCGGGATTCATATTGGTGCTAAGAAGTAATAGATCAAATTTGGGGAACTGGAGCTTATATTATGCTGATGTTACAAGGACTCAGAAGATTGTAGGGAGGGTTTTTTTTTGTCTATTTGGGTTTTAATTGTTTTGCTAATTTGACTCACACTTGGTACTGCTTGGGAGATATTCCCAGTTTGGTGCTCAAGTATCCCTGCTGGTGGTGTAGTGGGTACCATGTGGTGGCAGGGACTGAATCTGAGTCTCCTGGATGCAAAGCATGCATGCCATTCCTTTGAGCTATCTTTCTGGTCCCATAGAAAAGGTGTTTTGTTCATCATTATCCACCTGCATCAACTGTAGTTTGGAGACAATGAATTAATTTTTGAAGTATTCAAAATGTCCTAGGGTTTTTGGCTTCAAAAAGTCGAAGACAAGACAGCAAACTTTTTCTTTATTGACTCTGAGAGACAGGCAAACAGATCAGAGGATAAACTTCACTGTTGGCATAGAGGGGGAAAATGGTAAAATTCCTTTGTACTTAAATCCAACCAGAAAGTCAGCACTGAGAAAGCACCAAGGGGCAAAATAGCCCTTGGTTGCCAGCTGAAGTTCAGTTCACAACTCCCGGAGTTCTCTAGTGGTCTGTGATGATTGTCATGACCCCATATTGGGTGCCAAATTTGCTAGTAGAAAAATTTCCAGGATTTGTGGACCCTTTTTTTTGTGGCACACAAAAAAATGCATAACAACTGAGTTTATTTTAGTCATTATTTCTTCAAACCAAAAGGAACATATTCTAATAAAGAAGCAAGCAGTCTACATACATACTGAGGCAGACTTCTCAAAATGGTGCTTTTTGCAGTAGGTTTTTTATAACCTCTGACTCTGGCAGGTCAAGGAAGTGAAAGTTTGCTTAAGTTGAGATACCAGAAATCGTTAGAATTTGACATCTCTGTTTGATTTCTTATGTTTTGGGTGGGGCTCAGGGAGAGATATTCTTCTTGGGTACCATTGATTAAGTTAAGAGCTCTCAGAACTATTTCTTAGTACTCTTACCACTTCTTGGAAGTTAAAAACTCTAAGGTACATTTAGAATTTCAATCATCAGATAACAAAAATTAAGGCTTCTCAGGGTTTTTTGTTTTGTTTTTGATGCTTTGTTTTAATAGATGCTTCAGTTTTAATAAATGTCTTCAGTGCCTTGGAAAGGATTTGATAAAAAAGCACACACAAAGGACTGGTGGTGTGGTTCAAGTGGTAGAGCACATGACTTAGAATGGCCCTGGGTTCACCCCTGCACTGCCACCCACAGCACCATTCTGAACCCCAGGAGTTGTCCCAGAACCTGAGCAGTCCCTCATAATAATAACAATATACACAGAATAAATATTTGGTTAGTTGTCGGGGAGCCGCTGGGGTCCCCAACAACATCAGAGAACGAATTCCCTTCTACCTCCGAAGCTGGCAGGGAATGGATGAAAACTAATGAATACAATGCAGTTTTAAAAGACTTTACTCTTACAGATTCTGTTATACAATCCAACAACAGGAAAAACCCTGGATATAGGTTCCTAGCTGGGCCCTGGCCACATGTAGGTTTAGAACCCTGGGCCAAGATGGCCACTACCACGTGCTAAGGCCTTTCAGGAAGATAATGGAGAGGTGGAGGGGAGAGCAAAGAAGAACCAAAATGGCCACCCTTTCTCATTTCTCCTAGCTTATTTTATAGATAGGAGCCCATCAAAACCTTCCAGCCCTGATGCGGGCCTTGGGCGCGCCTGGGGAAGCTGGAACTCTGCTTTCCCGGCTAAGCTGACCATGGGGCTCTCGGGAGGGCAGATGGGTTTTGGGAGTGGGCCCATTGCCTCCGGGGGTCCCGGAAGCAGTTGGATAAAACTCGCCCCACCACACTAGCCACCACCTTTGCTGTCCGGATGCTGGAACACTGCCTCACCGACCAGATTGACAGAGCAAAACCAGTTTGAGCCCAGGTCGTGCGGCCGCGTAGTTCATCAAAATAGTGGAAACAGGGATGTCCTTTATCCACTGCATTCCACGATGTGCAGGAAATTTTGGCGGGAGGGGAGAGATAGGGAGGAGAGAGAAGACATGCAGAACCCACCAAGTAGATGAGGTAAAGGGAGGGGGGGAGGGAGGTGGGGACATTGGTGATGGGAGATGGGTTTGGGTGGAGGGTTGGGTGTTGGAACACTGTGGAACCAGAACTCTGCATGAGCATCTTGCAATTGTATGTCTAAAATGGTGTAATAAAATTTGGGGAGTGGGGGGACCTTCCAGACAGCCCATCATGGGCTGGGCTATTTAGAAAGGAAGGAAGCCAGGTAAATTACCCTATTGAAATGTAGATCTTCAGGTGGGCCCTATGGCTTAAGCTTCACAAATGCCAGAGCTGATTACCTGAGGTAAAATCTCCCTTGCAGATTTGGGAGCAGCTGCATCTCTGAACCAGAAAGCATTTCAGAATGTACCTTGTAGGAAATGGCATTAATACTTCTTGCCATGAATATATAGCCAGCTGATTCCAGACTCTAGATCCCACTAAGGTCCAAAATTCATCAGAATAATTCACTTTGGCATTATCTTTACAATCAGAGACATGCCAGTTTTCCCGGAAGTGCACTGGGAGAACTGATTACTTTATGGTTGATCCAGTGGGGCTAAGTACTCTTGGAATATCTACATGTATGTCCCACGCAGGGACCCTGGAGCAGGAAGAGTATAGAACTGGGGCGAGCAAGATTCATATTCATGATAAAAATATGTCATATAAAATTATGAAATTAATCCAGTTCTGCCCATGCTCCCATTGTCAGAGCAGAGATTCTCTAAAGGTAGGGAGTAGCTTTTCACATAACCTAAGTGTAGCTAGAGCCAAAAGCTGAAGTAGGGGTGTCACCCAACATTTAGTGAATAATTGTGTATATGAATAATTCTCTGTCCTGTGTGCATTGTATACTTACCTCTTGTGATGAAAAATATCTTATTGGAAAGATTGTAAATATGCAGTTGGAAACGTGTAGAGACAGATTTCAAGTTTTCTCCACAGTATTAATGTATGCGGAAGGTTTCTTAACTTCTCTAATACTTAATTTCCTGATTTGTGAAATAAACTACTTCCAAAGATTGTCATATAACTTTAGTATAATGAGATATTATATATATAACATCAAAAACAGTAAATGGTCAGCAAGCCAAAACTTTTTAGCATAATAGGAATATATTAAGTTAACATAATACTTGCTGCTACAACAAATAAAGGCAAAAATCTTTATAGACATACAACATCAGAAAACCAGCTTTTATCTATGTAAAGTTCAGGAAAGTCTCCTGTAAGTATAGTGGACCCAAATTTCTGCATTTAAGCTCTGACATGTTTAAGATATATCAAGCCGGCATAAGGAGAAAAGACATACTCATTGCTCCCATTCACATTCTGCTATGTAACAAGCCACCTAGGTGCAAAACAGTCCTTGAAATAGTCTAACCACAAAAGAAAAAATACTTTTAATGAATACCCAGGTCTCGGCCACATTACTCTCTGAAATAATCATATTAAGTCTGCAGCTATAATTAATGAAAGAACAATAGAGCAATTTCCAAGAAAAAGGATAGTCTCAATCCAGATATCAGTAATAGAAGAGTCTGCTGGTATAAGTTATTAGTATTAACTGTCTCTTTTTACAGATGTCTTTTTTTAAGGTGTTGGTCAGAATCTGCATTCACTTGTATCACTTGTCTTCCCATTGTTCATCGATTTGCTCAAGCAGGCACCAGTAACAACATCTCCAAAAATCCTGTTGCATGCTAGTGTAGCCCAAGGATGTCTGCTCGCTCTAGGAAGATGAAGAGCCTCAAATCATACCTTCAGGTCATGGGAATGAGGTCTATAATTGTTACTGGTTTTGGCATATCAAATACATTTATGGTAGTGTGAGCTTTCCATTCTGCCTTATTAAACTTTTAAATTGATTTCAATAAAAAAAAAATACAACACGGGTAGCTTGCCAGGCACTGCCCTGTGGATGGTATACTCTCGGTAGTAGGGTCTCATCTCGTGCATTTACTGATGAATGGAGAGAGATCGGCTTTCTCTTGGGTGGAGCTCTGGTGAGGTGTGGAGTCCGAATATTGAACAATGACTGCCCTCATGGTGCAGGGGTTCTTCTGGTTTCTTGCAAGGCTCTATTGGGATGGTGGGCCAGGGCTAGAACCCACCTTCCCTCCCGGGTGCCTAATGATCAACTGAGCACAGGGAGAGCTGGTAGCAGCTCTGCCCTGTGTATCTGAGTCTCTGGATCAGGCATACCTGACCTTGAAATAGGCTTCAATGTGGGGTAGGACTCTGACTGCAAGGCTTGAGGTCGGCTTTTCTCTTGGATGGAGCTCTGACGAGCTGTGGAGTTCGGATGTTGAAAATGACTGCCCTCGTGTTGTGGGGTTTCCTCTGGCTTATTGCAAGGCTCTATTGGGATGGTGGGCCAGGGCTAGAACCCGCCTTCCCTCCCAGGTGCCTCATGATAAGCTGAGCACAGGGGAAGCTGGTAGCAACTCTGCCCGTGTATCTGAGTCTCTGGATCAGGCACACTGGCATTGAAATAAGAAACTGTATTAGTAGCACATAATAATCTAAGAAACATATATGTCAGTATTTCATGTCATGTGAGACTAAAAGTCCTGGAAATCACTCTTCACCTTCAAGGTTTTTTTTCTAGTTATATTGTCTAATTGTCCTGAATTGTTTTCCTTGTCATAATTTATAGGTTCAATTCTGATATCAGGGTTTTTATCCATTTTTAAAATTTTTAACAGAAGCACAATTAATCATTAAGTTATTCATAGTTGAGTTTTGAATACATAGTGTTTCAGAACCATTGTCACCACCAGTATCAACTTCCCTCCACCAGTGTCCCATCCCCACCTTTCTAGTTCCAGAAAGCATCTTGACAAGCAAATTTTTAGTTTGCTTGTTAAAGTTTGGATCTTATGATATCAGTGTTGTTGACTCTGTGGTTTGGATATTGGGCTCCCCTATACCACTGAAGTACCTGAGTCCCCTTAACCCCCTGGTCCTTGTTGCTTCTCTCTGTCTCTCCCCCTTATACCCACTTTTTCTTCTCCCTATAATCTGAGATCAAAGGTGATCTAGGCATCCCTATTTAAACCATAGCTTTCCCTTATCCAGTTATTTTAAATACCATATATAAGTAAGATAATCCTGTTTGTCCTGGCTTACTTCATTTAACATTTCTCCCAATTCCATCTATGTCGCAGCAAATTATATTTCATCATTCCTGACAGCTATGTAGTATCCCATTGTGTATAAATATCACATCTTCATAAATGAATAAATTCCTGAAATTCTATAACCTCCAACAGCTGATATTAGAAAACCGATCTCATTCATAATTGTGCCACAGAAAATCAAATACCTAGGAATCAGTTTGATGAAGAACATAAAGGACCTCTATAAAAAGAACTACAAAACGTTACTTCAAGAAATAAAAGAGGACACAAGGAAATGGAAACACATTCCTTGCTCATGGATTGGGAAATCAACGTTGTCAAAATAGTAATACTCCCTAGAGCTTTATACAGATTCAATGCCATCCCTATAAGGATACCTATGACATTCTTAAAAGAAATTGACCAAACACTCCTGAAATTTGTATGGAATAATAAACCCCCACGGATAGCTAAAGCAATCCTTGGAAAAAGAAGATGGGAGGCATCACCTTTCCCAACCTCAAACTGTACTCATCATCAATTGTTATTAGGAAAGGCTAAGTCAAGATGAAAATGAGTTATCATCTTAAATTGGTAAGAATGGAAGATATCAAAACTAGTGGGAATAACTAGTGTTGGTGGGGATGTGGTATAGAGGAACTACTAGTGGGAATGCTGTCTGGTTCAAACCTGTGGAAAACAGTATGGGGAGTTCTCCGTAAACTAGAAATGAACTACCACATGATACAGCAGTTGCACGACTGCAACTGAAAAACATTACCAGAAAAAACATTGCCTCTAAAGGATATATGTACACTATTATTCATTGCAGTATTTACTTACCATAATAGCCAAGATTTGGAATGAAATTTGATGCTCAATGGTAGGTAAGTGAATCATGAAGATGTGATTTTTTAAAAATATTTTTCTCATTATCCCTGGCCCTCTGGAGCCTGAGAGGAGAGATTTGTTGTAGGAAGATGCAATGATTGTATATTATCCCCACCCAGGGGAGACAACTGTGGGGAATTGGCCTTTACAAGACAGCATGGTTAAAGTTTCTACTGGTGGCCTATCATTTCATCATGTCTGGGATTTGTTTTAAAATATTGTCAAGACCTCCTGCTCCCTGTTTTTTTACTGTCCTTAAATATTCCATTTAAGGAAGTTTGCCACAATATGTGGCAGGGTAGGAGGGAAGTTAGGATAGAGAAGGGACCACTCTGACAGTAATAGTTGGAAGTGATTGTCTAGACAAGAAATGGGCGCTGAAAGTAGAAGTAGATAAAGGTATATGCATGATAACATTTGAGTACTTGCATTTCAAAACATAATGCCCAAAAGGAGAGAGAGGAGGAGAGAGAGAGAGAGAGAGAGAGAGAGAGAGAGAGAGAGAGAGCCTGCCATAAAGGCAGGCAGGTGTTGGGGGTATAGGAATGAAACTGGGTACATTGGTGGTGGGAAATGTGCACTGATGAAGGGATAGGTATTGGAACATTGTATGATTGAAACCCAATCATGAACAACTTTGTAACTGAATCTCATGATGAACATCCTATGATTGAAATCCAATCATGAACAACTTTGTAACTGTATCTCATGATGAACATTGTATGATTGAAATCCATTCATGAAAAAAAATATTTTTCTCATTCAACTTTATATATTCAGGCAAGATCTCAAGGTTTTTTGATCTACTTTGAGTTGACCTTTGTGTAAGGTATGAGATATGGATCCAACTTTAATATTTACATGTGATATTCTCCCAACTCCTATTGAAAAGGCTATCTTTATTCCAGTTCATGTTCTCAGTTCCTTTGTCAAAACTTAGATGACCATATATTATAGGGGCTGTCCTTGGATGTTATATTCTGACTCATTGGTCAGAGATTGGTCCCTATTCCAGTACCATGATGTTTTGATCACTATGGTTTCCAAGTTTTGTAATGACATGCCCTCTTAGTCTTTTCTTTTTTCAATATGATTTTGACCATTTGGGATCTTTTCGTGATTCTCTACAACTTTTATATTGATTGTTTAAAGTTCTGGAAGAATGTTGGCTAAATTTGGATGGGGATTTCATTGAATCTATGTGGTAGGTTAGATAGGATGATCATTTTGACAATATTGATTGTTCCAACCCATGAATATGGACTGTTCTTCCATTTCCTAATGTCTTCTTCAATGTTTTCCTTAAGTGTTTTTGAAATAGGTCTCTCACCTCTTTTGTTAAGTTGATTCCTGGACACTTAATGTTTTTGGAGATTATTTGAAATGGGATAGACTGATCTCTTTTGTCTCTGATTCATTATTTTTATGTGGGAATGCAACCAATGCAACCAATTTCTGTGTATTAACTTTGCAGCTGGCCACTTTGCTGTATTGGTCTATTGTTTCTAGGAGCTGTTCTAGGGTTCTTAAGAATTTTCAATGTATATCATCATGTCATTTGCAAAGAGAAATAATTTTACTTCCTCTTTTCCATTTTGGAACTTTTCGATTTTCTTTTCTTGCCTGATTGTTGTTGCTAGGATTTCTAATATAATGTTGACATTGGATTAGAAGTCAGTAAACATCCTTGTGCCTGATCTTAGTGAAAATGCTTTTAGTTTTTCATCATTAATAATATTGGATCCTCTCTCTTTTTCTCTCTCTCTTTTCCTCTCTCTCACTCTCTCTCCCCCCCATATCTCAAACATGTGGCTTGCTTTTAGGAGTTATCATGTATATCTCTTTGACTACATTCAATCCTAACTTCTAGGCTGGTATTGCCATATTCAACAATTATTAGCAACCCTGGTCCCTTCTCTGTCTTACCTAACCTCTGACTCCCACAATCTTGCAGTAGATTTCACCCACTGACTGAACCTTAAACATAAACCTTAATTATAAACAGTTTTGTAATTGTATTTCTCATGGTGTTATAATTTTTTTCAAAAGAATAATATTGTGGAGTAGGAGTGATAGTACAGTGGCTTGGGAGTTTGCCTTGCAAGCAGCTGACCTGGGTTTGTTCTCCCGCATCCCATGTGGTTCCGAGCACTGCCAGGAGTAATTCCTGTGTGCAGAGCCAGGAGTGACTCCTGAGTATTGCAGGGTGTGACCCCCAAAGCAAGCAAAAATAAAAATAGAATAATATTGGTCATAGACTTTTTTAGAAATAGTCTTTACTATCTTGAGGAAGGATCCTTATACCCCCATTTTACTGAGGGTTTTTTTTTTGGTTTGTTTGTTTGTTTTGCTTTGTGGGTCACACCTGGCAATGCTCAGGGGTTACTCCTGGCTCTGCACTCAGGAATTACTCCTGGCTATGCTCGGGTATCATATGGGATGGCAGGGATTGAACTGGTCAGGTCACATGCAAGGAAAATACCCTACCCGCTGGACTATTGCTCCAGCACCTGAGGGTTTAGTTTATTTTTTAATCATGAATGGGTGTTGGATCTTGTGAAAAAAATTCACAGCATTGTCTGATTATTTTTATCATATGATTTTTATCTTTCCTTTTACCGATGTGTATTTGATTAATTGATTTTCATACATTGACCCATCATCACATCTCTGGGATGAATCTCACTTTATCATGGCCTATTTTTTCCATTTGAATCAGCTTTTTGTCCTTGGTGTGAGATGGAGGTCTCAGTTCAGTTTTTTAACAGGTTACTGACCAGTTTTCCCAACATCATTTGTTAAGAAAACTTTACTTGCTTCATCCTCGTAGCTCCTTTGTTCTGGGATCTTAATTTTATTCCATTGCTCTGTCTTTATTCCAGCAGCACATTGTCTTGGTCCCTAGACCTTAATAGCATAATTTAAAGAAAAGTGTTCCATCTTTTTTCTTCTAAGAACTAAGTCTACTACAATTAAAGTAATCTTTGTAACATGTGGGTCTCAGAAAGCTCTTGACCATGCTTAAATAACTGTTTGTGTATATAATGGAGTTGGGGGATGGAGGTTTAACATAAAGCTTGTGTTCTAATTCCAAAACAATACTGATGTATCATTATTTTTCTTTACTCTGAAGGAGAATCAAACAATGCTGTCTAACTAATATGAACATATCATAATCCCTGAGCCTTAATCTAGGATGTAATTTTAGTTTATTTTTTGTTTCTAATTGTTTTAGAATCTTCTGTGTGGGTTTTGAATATTTCAGCATGTACTATGAAATGACAGCAAATTTCCAATTGTTAGGTAATGATCCAGCTACTTTCCTCAGTTGTCTCATATAGTTTTGTTTCATAAAGTGTCCCTACTTCCCCAACTTTTCATACTGTTGATATTTTTTTTATGTGGGAAATTTCCTAATAGTGCTCAGGATCTGAATATCACTGGCCACTCTCAGTGATATTCAACTTGCATTGCAGACCTAAGAGTTCACTTCCAGTATTGCTGGAGACCATACTGGATGGTGCTTGGAAACCATCAGGTCACACTTAATGACACATGGTGCCAGAGGATGAATGTAAGGCCTCTCATGTAAGGCATGTGCTCTCACTTTTCGAACTATGTACCTGGCATCCGTACTCCAACCACTTTAATTGTTTGTAACTTTTTTTAAAATTTTGGGTCACACCTGGCGACACTCAGGGGGTTACTCCTGCTCTTCGCTCAGGAATTACTTCTGGTGGTGCTTGGGGAACCATGTTTGATGCCGGGGATCGAACCCGGGTCGGCTGCATGCAAGGCAAATTCCATACCTGCTGTGCTATCACTCCAGGCCTCCAACCATTTTAAAACACAAGTTCTTACAGTAAGTAAGGCAATACCTTGCATGAGTCTGACCCCAGTTCAATCGCATATTGTCTCCGAGCTTGCCAGGAGTGATCCCTGAATACAGTGCCAGGAGTAAGCTTGGAGCACAGTTGGGTATGCCCAAAAACAAAACAAAAAAAATTCTTTTCTGTCGGAGAGCACCGCTGGAGTCCCCAACAGTGCCGGGAAGCAAGTTCCCTTCTTCCTCCGAAGCCAGTGGGGAATGGATGAAGACTCAGGAATCCGATGCAGTTTTATTTTTTTTTATTTTTATTATTATTATTTTTTTTTTGCTTTTTTGGATCACACCCGGCAATGCTCAGGGGTTACTCCTGGCTCTGCACTCAGGAATTACTCTGAGTGGCTGCACTGAGGAATTACTCCTGGCGGTGCTCGGGGGACCATATGGGATGCCGGGATCGAACCCTGGCCGGCATGGGCCGGCCTGCGTGCAAGGCAAGCGCCCTACCCGCTGGGCTATCGCTCCAGCCCCGATGCAGTTTTAAAAGGGCTTTACTATCACAAGATCCAATATACAATCCAAGAGCAGGGAAAACCTACAGACTTTGGGTTCCCAGCTAGGCCCCAGCCAGGTGTAGGCCAAGATGGCTGCCACCACGTGTTGAGGGGCCCAACAGAGAATGGAGAGGATGGAGAAGCAAAACACCAAGGGAAGCCGAAATGGCAAAAGGGGGGAAAAGAGAGAGCTTCTTTCTTCTTGCAGCTTATTTTATAGCTAGAAATCTGCCCAAACTCCCCAGCCCAGTCCATTCTGGGCTGGGCTATCTAGAGATGAAAACAGGAAAATAGCTCTATAGAAGTGTAGCAACTTCAGGAGACCATTGGGCTGTTTACAAGGACCCAGAGCTAATTAAAGCCTCCTAGCAGAGCTGGGAGAAGCTATAAGGTAAATGTAACTTCCCCTGGCAGGAAGGAACAAATGCCCTCAGGTAATTTCTCCCAGCACCTCACCTAATGTCTTGAGCCAAGATTTGCCTGGAATTGCCTTTATAGGGTAGAGAAGGGTGTTTCTAAGATGGCATGTCTCTGTACAAAAGACTAATACTAATGCCAGTTAAATATTTCTCCAAGCCTTCACAAGAGTCTCGTGTACTTCACGGTAGTTTTGTATTTTAGTTAAATGTTGTTTTTATGTAACTGCATTTGACCAAGACCGAGCAATGCAAAGATTACTTGCTACCGACCCAGAAATCAACCAGTCTGATTCTCAAGATAGCAGAGTTGCACCTAGATTGGATAGGAAAAAGTAAGTACCGAAGTCCCACCCACCCCATAGTGTTCGACAATAAGTCAAAGTAAGTTTTTCAGAATTGGGGAAAATAAAAATGTGGTGCATTTGAAAGCACATTACCAGTCTAGTGTCCTGTAGTCACCAGCATCTCTGCTTGCCTGTTTCAGTCGTGTTTTCTTAAACTCTCAGAACTGGCATATCTATTACTCTATATCCTTCAGTAGAAGTCTTTCCCAGTTTCTGAAATACTTTTTCATTTTTTCTCAGTTGCCTTAACTAGCATCAAGAGGAAAATACTGTATTGGGAACTTTTTTTCCCCCCACTTAATTAGAACCTTAAAACTAAAGCTTCCCTTCCATAGTTAAGAAATGGGTAAAGTTCATAAGCTCTATTTCATTTCCTTAGATCATTCCAGTCAAAAAAAGAAAAATGAAAAACTCCATTACACATTTTTGATATCTTGACCAGTCAGCCCTTTAAAACCAATAACAGCAAACAGAAATAGATTAGGACAAACCTTGTAGTCATGTTTTTCTTTGTATGATTCGAATTCCATAGTGATGTGGTAGGATTTGGACATATAGCCATACTTTCTTATCCTCATAAATCTCACCAGTGGCTGTTTCCAGGGAGTAGCATCCCTGTAGGTCAGGGCCTGGAAGCTTTCCTCCTGCTACTCAACCCCCATCTACCTGCACAGCAGAGCCTGGCAAGCTGCCCGTGTCGTATTTGATATGCCAGATACCAGTAACAATTATAGACCTCATTCCCATGACCTGATGGAATGGTTTGAGACTCTTTATGTTCCTTGAGCAAGCAGGTGCCCTTGGGCTTTACTTGCATGAGACAGGTCATATGGAGATGTTACTGGTGCCCGCTCGAGCAAATCGATGATGAACGGGAAGACAGTGATACAGTGATACAGTGAGTTATCAGGGACCCATGCTTGCTTGCTTGGAGGCAAACAGCATTTTTCTCTGGTCTAATTACTTAGAGATCCAACGTGGCCAGGCAAATATGCTCGTAAGATCTAGCTAGTCCCACGATGATTGTGGTAGCATGAGAGAATATTTATACCAGCCAGTACAGAATACATGGTCAGATAAGACTGCCACATTCAGACTACCCCCTATCTATGAAGTAACCTGCAGGGAGGCAATCCAGGACAGATGCAGAGGCCTAGGCTTTTAGGTGTCCTGCAACACTTTTCTACTAAATTTCCTTCAGAGTAAATGGAAATTTCAAATATGTATGTGACATTTTATTTTGAGAGACTGATGAAAAGTCCTTCATTATTTATGTTGATTCTTTTATTTCAGTACTTTTTTATTATACACCAACTAGTTTATATTTTGACAAAGAATATCACTGTATCACTGTATCACTGTCTTCCCGTTCATCATCGATTTGCTCGAGCGGGCTCCAGTAACATCTCCATATGTCCTGTCTCATGCAAGTAGAGCCCAAGGCATCTGCTTGCTCCAGGAACATAAAGAGCCTCAATCCATTCCGGAATGAGGTCTATAATTGTTACTGGCATTTGGCATATATATCAAATATAACACAGGTAGCTTGCCAGGCTCTGCCGTGCAGGTAGCATACTCTTGTAGGCATCTCTAAGTCCAGTATTTATTGATGAACCGCGTGGCCGCTGATAGGCTGGTCTGCTGGGTGAAGGTCTGATGAGAGAGAAGTCCGGATGTGGAAAATGGAGGCCCTCATGGAGTGTGGGATCATCTGGCTTGTTGCGAGGCTCTGCTGGGATGGTGGGCCAGGGCTAGAACCCACCATCCGTCCTGGGCGCCTCGTGAGCGGCTGGTCACAGGGAGAGCCAGTAGCAGCTCTGCCCCATGTCTGCGAGTCTCTCAATACATAATTATATATCAATATATTATATATCAATATACATCTAAATATACTCTATATATGATATACAGATATATACTATATAGACAAAGAATATATTAAGTTTATATTTGACAAAATATTAAGAAAATTATAACCATGTAGCATTGTTTTAAAATCATAATTCCAGATTTCTTTACATATAAGATGGAGTGATCCAGCAGCTATGTCCACTGTCACAGACTTTAGTTCCATTCAGTGAGATATTGTTTTATTTTATTTTGTATTCTATTTTTTGATTCTTTTTTCTATTATCCCCTGCTGGCTTTGGAGCCTATTACTGGTGTTGAGTTTAGGGTTGTTTCAGGTGGTGATCATGAAACTACTGGTACTTTGGATTGAACCCAGTACTCATGCCTGCAAAGCAAGTACTCCAGCCCTTTAGGCAATCTACCCAACTGAATTTTTGTTTATTTGTTTGTTTGTTTTGGGGTGGTATCTGATGCTGGCCCTGTCCTCAGGAATCACTTCTGGATCCAGATTTTTAAATAATTTGTCAATACTCATGGGTTCCTTTTTTATAGCAGAAGGAAATTCCATCCCAGAATGTTTCTGTTTACCTTTAGATGTTACACAGATTTATGATCACTCTAATTTATAAATACGATCTCAGTTAAAATTAAGATTTTAATGAAAATACCGTTGTTTATTTAGAAATCAACCTTTTTAGGCTGAAGTTGTATTAGCTAAGCAGTCAAGCTTAGTGTCTCTATTTTTCTATCTTATTTTCCTCATCAGTGCCACTGAACCCTCATCAATTCCTTCATTCTTTAAGTGAAGGAAAAAACAGTTCTTATCTAGTTGGTACCATTGTAGGAACATTGCATTCTCTCTGCCTGGCATGTAAAACCAGCTATAGAAATTGCAGGACCCAGTGTGAAATGAAAATTCCAGGCATCTTGCTGAAACAGAGTTAAGAATTTCAAGATGGCAGCAGAGAATTAAACCTTGGTCACATGCCCAAGAAGCTGTTGGCTTGAACTTAAGGTTGGCTGTGAGAGTATCTTTGGAGAATCTACTGGGCTCTAACTGCAGCATTTCGGACATGAGTGATGCAACTTTTTCATTTTCTTTAGATGGCTGCTAATCACTCTTTCAGCTCCTGTTTATTCATCTCTATTTTTATCTCCCTATTGGAATCCTCTCAAGCTATGACAGAAGGTGCCCTGGGCAGTATTCAAGAGGGCTACAGGCCAGTTCTCTCTCTCCCACAAGACATTATTTGGGCCAAGGGAAACACTTACAGCTTCCTTTGCCAGCAGGTCATTCTCTTCCTCTTAATTATACTATAGAAGCAGCTGGGCGGTCTTATTTTCAGTTGTAATAGAATTCTGCATTGCAAAAAATATTAAACATTCTCCATGTGACCTCATGGATGCCCTTGAAAACCCCTTAGCATGAAATAAAGAAACACCCTCTACCTCCTCTCAAGAGAATTGGTGATGGTGAGCTCATTTCTTCTTACGATAATCACTTCACAAACCTCTTTATCTGAAAATTCTCCACTATCTTTATTTTTTTGAAGGAGGGATGCATACCCAAGTGGTGCAAGAGTCTATTCCTAACTCATTGCTCAGGGATCACTCTGGATAGTACTTGGTGTGTGGAGTTGGATCTCTTGTGTGCAAAACAGGCTCTCCAACTTTTTTCAGATATCTCCTCAGCCCATATTTTATGTTATTTTTAATTCTATTTTATTATGTCACCGGGAGTCATACTAAAATATTCTTGATTGGGTTGCAATTATACAGTGTTCCAGCACCCATCCCTCCACCAGTGCACTTTTTTCACCACCAATGTCCCCAGATACCCTCCCTCCTTCCCCAGCCTACCTCTATAGCAGGCACTTTTTCCTCTCTCTCTCTCTCTCTCTCTCTCTCTCTCTCTCTCTCTCTCTCTCTCTCTCCTTATACATTGTGGCTTGCCTTGCATACATTTAGGAATTATCATGTAAATCCTTTGCCTTTTGCCTACCTATATTCAATGCTCAGTTCTAGTCTGGCATTACTGTTTCCAACAATTTGTAGAAAACGGTTATGTATTTATATCCAAAAAATGAATGCAGTCATTCTATATCTGTCCTTATCTTGACTGATTTCACTCAGCATGATAATCTCCTTGTCCATCCATTTGTAGGTAAATTTCATGACTTCATTTTGCTTTGTATTCCATTCTGTAGATGTACCATATTTCTTTATCCAGTTGTCTGTTCTCGGGCACTCAGATTGTTTCCAGATTCTAGCTATTGTGAATAGTTCTGCAATGAATATAGAAGTGCAGATGGTGTTTATGTAGTGTTTTTGGGGTCCCCAAAGTATATACCCAGGAGTGGTATTGCTGGGTCAAATGTGAGCTCAATAACTAGTGTTTGGAGGTATGTCCATATTGTTTTCCAAAAAGGCTGGACCAGTTGACAATCCCACCAACAATTCAGCCCCCTATTTTATATTCTTAGAGGGAAAGATAGTATCTGAGCCATATCAGAGACTTTGAACGATTTCATTCATAGTAGTGACCTAACTTGAAATTTCATGCTTTTTATGTCTTGGGATCTCAATGAAACTTCAGTTTTAAATTCCTATTAAATTAAAAACCATGCTTTCTGGATGTTGTCTTAACCAATTACAATAAACATTTCATGATAGATATAAGAATATGCTACCTGCATGGCAGAGCCTGGCAAGCTACCCGTGTTGTATTTCATATATATGCCAAATACCAGTAACAATTATAGACCTCATTCCGGAATGGATTGAGGCTCTTTATGTTCCTGGAGCAAGCAGATGTCCTTGGGCTCTACTAGCATGAGACAGGACATATGGAGATGTTACTGGGGCCCGCGTCGAGCAAATCAATGATGAACGGGAAGACAGTGATACAGTGATACAGTGATAGATATAAATCAAATAATCATGGTGTATGCCTTAAATTTATAGTGTGATATATGCCAGTTATTTCTCAGATGGGGTCAAAGAAGCAGAAGATACTTATTCTTTCTCTAGTATAAATATTTTCTGTTTCAGCTAACACACACATGCACACCACACATCCATAGATGTTCAAAGCACATGATTTATTAAAGTTGTGTCTTATCTTCTTTTGCATATCTCTTAGATAAATACGCAAAAAGCAAAATTTCTATTTTTGTACATTGTTATTTAAATTCACTTGATCACTTAATTACTTGGCATCCCATTATTCATCAATTTGCTCTAGTGGACACCAGTGACATTTCCATTTGACCCTATCACGTGCCAGTGTAGTCCAATGGCTTCTGCTTGATTTAGGAATATGAATAGCCTCAAACCGTACATTGTGTCTTAACAAAGAAGTTGACCATCTTGTAGGTGGGTGGCCATGTGATCTTTTGACTTCCCGTGGGATCCAGTCAGTAATGGCTCTAGTACAGCAGTCATCTACAAGTTGCATTACATGTCCAGCCCATCTGATTTTCGACACCTTAGCAAAGGAGATAGCATCCCTGACTCTGGATCGTCAACAGAGGTTGGAACTCTGGATTCCTTCTCTCACTTGAGTGAGGTGTGATATTCCAAGCATAGCTCTTTCAATTCCTCTTTGGGAGACCCGAATAGTATTCTAATCCTGTCTTCGTAGGGCCCAGGTCTCTGAGGCATATGTTAATGTATGGAGAACAGTGAAGTTGAAGATATGTGCCCGAAGCCGGAGGTTCTTTGTCCTTTTAGCTATTTCTTCCATGCTCTTGAAGGCATTCCATGCCACTCTCTTCCTACTGCACAGCTCAGGTTTTTTTTTTAATTTTTATTATACTATGTGAGATATACAATTATAAGGATGTTCATAATTGGGTCTCTGCCATATAATGTTCCAGCACCCATCCCTACACCAATGCCAAATTCCCACCACCCATATCCCAAACACGCCCCCACCACCCAAACCCTGCCGGCCCCTATTGCAGGCACATGTTAGTTCTCTATCTCTTTGTCTCTTTCCCTGTATTTCTCTCTCTGCTGTTACACTTTGTGGCTTGCCCTAGAGATACTAAGATTGTACAATGTCTCTATGCGAATATTCAATAGTGAGTTCTAGTGTGACATCATAATTCCTCATTCCCCATAACCTCTCCAGTTTGTTGCAACTAGAATGATCACTAAAGTGTATAAATACAAAAGATCCTGGGAAGGACCTGGTTCTAAAATGTGCTATAGTCTAAGATTGTCGCACTGCTGCTCTGTGGCTGCATGCCAGCACAGCTGTGGATCTGGAGTATCTGTCTTCTGGTGGTTAGCTGTGGTGGCTGTGAGCTCAGGGCCACACCTACCTACCTAAGTCTGGTGAATGGGTGGAGGGGCCCAAATCCCTGCTCCAAGTCTAGCCAGTGTGGCTGCCTGCATGCTGAGCAAACCCTAGGAGCTATGTAGTACACAGCCAGGGGCTGGCTAAGCCTTTTACCTTTCCCCCAGGAACTCCATGGGCCATTCCACATGAGGCTGCGCAGCTCAGGTTTTAGGTCATTCATCATGTTGAGTTTTCGACCTACGCTACGTAACTGCTTCATTCAGAGATGTTTGTTGAGACAAGTTTGTTCCATTGCATAACTGCTGCATTCAGAGATGTTGGTTCCAAAGGATGGATATGTTGTTCCCAACGTTCTCCCTTCTGCAAACTGACATGGCATTTCATTAGTAAGCGGACAGCACCCAGCCCAGATAAAGTAAGACCCAAACACCAGAAGAATCTGCCATCAGTACTCATCAATACACTGGCTCGGTCTTCACATGCTACCTGTCTGAATGCAAGGTGCCCTCCCAATGGAAAACCAGCAGGACAGTTCTACTGTTCAAGAAGGGAAACATCCACGACATTGGCAACTATTGCCCCATCTGCCTGTTGTCTGTCATCTGCAAGCTGTTCACTCGAGTCTTCCTGAACAGGATTGGCAGGACATTAGATGAAGGACAACCATATGTGCAAGCTGACTTCCGAAAAGGATTCAGCACAATCAACCACATCTGCATGGTAACCAAGCTCATTGAGGTTTGTAGGGAGTTCAAGATGCCGCTCTGTCTCACGTTCATTGATTTAAAGAAAGCCTTTGATTCTATTGAGACTGAAGGGGTCATCGAAGGCCTAGCCAAACAGGGCGTTCAAACCCAATACATCAAGATCTTTCTTGAGTTGTATTACGGATTTACCACCAGGATCTCACCATTCTACAAGGAAGTGATCATCGATGTCAAAAGAGGGGTTCAGCAGGGTGATACAATTTCACTGAAACTCTTCAGCGCCACCCTAGAGAATATTATGTGACAAGTAGAATGGGTAGGAATGGGAGTGAAGATAGATGGGCATCTACACCACCTCTGCTTCACTGATGACATCATTCTAATAACACCAAACATTAGCCAAGTGGCACAAATGTTTGCTGACTTTGACCGAGAATGTGGAAAGATAGGTCTACAGCTGAATCTCAACAAAACAATGTTCATGAAAAATGAACTAGTTCCAGAGGCCCCATTCACTCTCAATGGAACAAACATCTCTGAATGCAGCAGTTATGTGTTATTTACACTAATACCAAATATTTAGATTATGGCTCATATTTAATTTCTCAAAATAATTTCTTAAAATATTAAAGTAGAGCACTATAAAAATTTTCTCCTGAATCAGCTAATTAATTATTGCACAAAATCAAGACACAATGAGGCTATCATAATTTGTACTGAGACTTGCTTTTGGGCAAGGTAATATTACACCTGAAGACCCCTTTGATGCATACATGAACCTAAAATAAAATAACTTTTTGCACTCCAGATATGTTCCTTTAATATCTATGATTACCCAAAAGTCCTTAGCTTTTTCTTCCATTTCATAGATTCATAAAATTGTTAAACTTTAATGTTGATTTTAAACTCTTCAACTTTTTCAATCCAAGAAGTTATCAGACATGGAATCAACTCAAATGTAAATCAGCAAAGAATAGGGCGGGGGGAGGATGTAGTATATATACCTAAGGGAATACTACACTACAATTAAAAAGAATAAATCTTGCCTTTCAGAATAAAATGGTTGAATTTTGATTTGATTACCTCCTTCCATGCTAAGTAAGGAATTAAAATTCAATTACTGGACAGGTTCAGTCATATATGGAATGTGAATAACTATAAGCAAACTAGGAAAAAAATAGAGCTACTAGATTTAACAAGAAATATGGTGGTTGGTAAACACACAAGTCCCAGAAACCTGGGTAGACCAAGTGGAGATAGAAAAAAAATCTAAGTTTCCTGGAAATGTTTTAGAAAAAATTACACAGAACTTGGGTGTTTCACATACTCCTAAGCTACTGGCTAATATGAAGCAATGATTTTACAGAAGAACAGGCAGCAAAAAACTCTGCTGCCATACTTGATCACTTGATCACTTGAATCCCATTATTCATCGATTTGCTCAAGTGGGCGCCAGTAACATTTCCATTGGACTCTATCTCGTGCCAATGTAGCCCAATGGCATCTGGTTGATTCAGGAATATGAAGAGCCTCAAACCATTCCTTGAGGGTCTTGACAAGGAAGTCTGATCATATTGTAGGTGGGTGGCCACATGACCTTTTGACATCCTGTGGGATCCAGTCGGTAATGGCTCTAGTCCAGCGGTCATCCCCAAATCATATTACATTTCCAGCCCATCTGATTTTCAATGTCTTGGCAAATGAGACAGCGTCCCTGATTCTGGAATAGTGACGGAAGTCAGAACTCCAGATTCCTTCTCTCACTTGAGTGAGGTGTGATATTCCAAGCAGACCTCTTTTGATTCCTCTCTGGGAGACCCGAATAGCATTCTTATCCTGCTTTCCTAGGGCCCAGGTCTCTGAGACTTGTGTTAATACAGGGAGAACGGTGGAGTCAAAGAGATGTGCCCGGAGCCGGAGGTTCTTTGTTCTTTTAACTATTTCTTCAATGCCTTTGAAGGCATTCCATGCCACTCTATTCCTACTGCAAAGCTCAGGTTTTAGGTCTTTAATCATGTTGACTTCTCGACCTAGATACACATAACTGGTGCAATCAGAGATGTCTGTTCCATTGAGAGAGAATGGGGCCTCTGGAACTAGTTCATTTTTCATAAACATAGTTTTCTTTAGATTCAGCTGTAGACCTATCTTTCCACAGTCTCGGTAAAAGTCAGCCAGCATTTGTGCTGCTTGGCTAATGTTAGGTGTTATTAGAACAATGTAATCAGCGAATCGAGGTGGTGTAGTTGTCGACCATCGATCTTCACTCCCATTCCTTCCCATTCTAATTGTCGCATGATGTTCTCGAGGAGTACGCTGAAGAGTTTTGGTGAAATGGTATCACCCTGCAGAACCCCTCTTTTGACATCAATGATAACTTCCTTGTAGAATGGTGAGATCCTGGTGGTGAATCTGTAATACAGCTCACGAACGATCTTGATTTATTGGGTTGAATACCCTGTTTGCTAGGGCTTCGATGACCTGCTTTAGTCTCCACAGAATCAAAGGCTTTCTTTAAATCAATGAACATGAGACAGAGCAGTATCTTGTACTCCCTACAAACCTCAATGAGCTTGGTTACTGTGTGGATATAGTTGATTGTGCTGAATCCTTTCCAGAAGCCAGCTTGCTCGCATGGTTGTCCTTCATCTAGTGTTCTGCCAATCCTGTTCAGGATGACTCGTGTAAACAGCTTGCAGATGACGGACAACAGGCAGATGGGGGCGATAGTTGCCAATATCATGAATGTCTCCTTTCTTGTACAGTAGAACTGTCCCCGCTGGTTTTCTATTGGGAGGGCACCTTGCATTCGGACAGGTAGCATGTGAAGAGCCGAGCTAATGTGTTGATGAGTACCGACGTCAGATTCTTCAGGTGTTCAGGTCTGACTTTGTCTGGGCCTGGTGCTCTTCCCTTCTTTACCGACGAAATGGCATGTCAGATTTCAGAAGGGAGAACGTTGGGAATGACATATCCATCCTGTGGAATTTGGTATGTTGGCAGGTAGACGTGGCTATTAAAGAGATATGAGTAGAAGTCATGGATAATCTTCTCCATTGCCTTTCTGGAAGATGTGATAAATCCATCAGGGCGTCGGAGGGCAGTCATCTTGGTCTTATAGTTGGCGAAAGACAGGCGGGGCGGTGTGAATGCTTTTCCTGGCTTCTGCTGCATCTTCCAGTATTTCTGCTCTTCTGTCTTTGAGGTCTTCTTTTATCGCTTCTCTGCACTGCTTTGCAAGCTTGGACATTAGCATTTGGTCGCCTTAGGCTCGCGCCTTGCCACGGTGGCAAATGAGCTCGAGAGTTTCTGAAAACAGGCTTTTGTGTCTTTCTCTCTCTCAGAATTCTTCACACAATCATGGAGGTGCTGAACCAGTCGGTTTTATTCTTCATTGATGTCATCAATGATGGTATCTTCCCATGTTGCTGCAATGGTGCCAAAGAGTTCCCAGTTGGTGGTCATTCTGGGAGTTCTCTTCTTAAACTTTGCAGCCTTTTCTCCCCATTGCATGAAGTAGAATTTTGCACAAAGGAGATGGTGGTCCGATCCTGTTTGGAATTTGGGGACGACAGCAACATCGGTCAGACAAAGCTGTCGATTGAAGATGATGTGGTCAATTTCATTGTGGAACTGTCCACCAGGAAATTCCCATGTCCAACGTTTTGCTTCAGCCTTTTGGAACTGTGAGTTCCCATGAATGGTCTTGGTGGACATGATGAACTCAGATAGTCTCTCACCCTGTTTGTTCCATTCTAGGCCATGGGTCCTGATGTGGAGTTCTTCAGCCGATCTTCTCTGTCCTATCTTGGCATTAAAATCACCGACTATGATCTTGTAGAAGGTGTGATCTTTTTTTATAGAACTCCTCCAGTTCCATCTAAAATTTCTGAATTTCATCTCCTTTGTATGTGGATGTTGGTACGTAGACAATGAAGATAGAAATTGCTGGCAGTGGGCCACATCTCTTCAAGTGTAATCGTCCTATCCGGTTTGTTAGGCATTCAAATGAATCAATGTTGACGGCCATGTTCGTGTTGACAAGGACACCAACGCCACTGACACCTCTTTCGCCGCATGTTCCAAGGATCAATTCTTCTCCGTGTCAAATACAGCATGATGCAACTGACACCTCCTCGTCTCAGTCAGACCAATGATGTTGTACTTGATCTTTGCGCTTGCACCATCAGATCCTCGATATATGCTTCCGATGCCAGCGTACGTGCATTGAAAGTACAGACAGTCATTTTGTTCTTTCTCGTTTTGGCAGCCCAGGTTGGCCGTGAAATTTTATCAGGCAATGCTTGTTCGCCTTTCTTATTGCTGCCGTATTAAGGGCTCTTTCGGGTCAGGAAAATAAACATTTTTGTTACTGGTTTTGGCATATCGAACACACATCGGACAGCTTGCCAGGCTCTGCTGTTCGGGCGCTATACTCTCATTACCTTATGGGGCTCTCTCAGAGGGGTGGGTAGAATATTTATGGTAATTTGGAGGTAAATCGGCGCGCAGTACAGCGGCCATGCGCAATGAGGAAAGCTGGTATCTGTTCTGCCGGGTGTATCTGCGTCTGTGGCTCAAGCATTCCTGGGCTTGAAATACTCTCCTCAGAAGGGTGGGTCTCTGAACGGTGGGTCCTTGTAGGCTGGGTTTCTGACAAGCCTACTGGAGTCTCTGCTGGCCAAGTCTCATGGCCGGTTGTTAAATGGCTGTCGTTGCCACAGAGGGCCAGTTCCTCGGACACTCCCAACAGTCTTTAATACAACTACATCTTGACCTTCAGGCTCGCCACCATGGTCTTGTCAATCCTTTGGGGCCGCGTGGTGTTCCGGGCTCGCTTCCCTACATGGCCACAGCTGCAACCCCGAGAGGTGGTGCTCAGGCCCACAGCCACCAGCGACACTGTCTCCATCCTGACCCCAGCCCCCTCCTCCCCTATAACTGCCATACTATAGGCTTATAAACTCTCAGAGGAGCTGCAGGAAAGAGGGAAAGGGAATCTCATCTAAAAAAGGCAGCTGGTGCTTGTGGACCTTCGAGGAAGACATGGCTTTCAGGGAAGAGAATTTGAAGAGGACAGATAGAGTGCTAAGAATCAGTCAGTTGGTTGCATTCATTAATAGGATATAAATAGATACCAGTGTATTATTAAGTGTGGGAAATGGTAATGGCAGATTAAAATCACCATTGAATAAACACAGAGACTTAAGGGATAAACTCTAAATTGTAGGGCTAGCCACAATGTGTAAAAAGAAGAGGGAGAGAGATGCAGAGACACAGAGAGAGAGAAAGAGAGAAAACAGGGCTACCTGCTATTGAGGCAGCCTGGATGTGGGTGGGATGGGTGGGGTACATTGGTGATGAAAATGGGGCACTGGTGGAGGAATGGGTGCTGGAATACTATATTACCAAACCAATTATGAACACCTTTGTAATTGTATGTCTCACGGTGGTATAATAAAAAAAATTTAAAAAAAAAAAAAGAAATTACAGGGCCAGGCTGGAGCAATAGTCCAGCGAGTAGGGCATTTATCTTGCATGTGGTAGACCCGGGTTCAATCCCCAGCATCCCATATGGTCCCCTGAGCACTGCCAGGGATAATTCCTGAGTGCAGAGCCAGTAATAACCCCTGAGCATTGCCAGGTGTGACCCAAAAAAGCAAAAAAAAAAAAAGAAAAAGAAATTACAGGGCCTGAGACAGAGCTCAGCAGATTGAACACATGCTTTGCATGCTTTGCATGCAAGGCACAGGTTCCATACCAGTTCCAAGCACTGCTGGAGCCAACATTTCAGTATAGAGCCAGAGAGTCACACCAAGTATAGATTCTGCATCACTACAAAAAAAAAAAAAAAAAAACATTACAATAATACTGGCAAGAAGTGATAAAATTTGAACCAGGAGGTGGTGGAATTGATGAGAAGTAGCTTTATCCTGCCTGCATTTTGAAAGTAGAGGGGCCAGAGCGATAGCACAGTGGGTAGGGCATGTGCCTTGCAAGAGGCCCACCCAGGTTCAATCCCGGCATCCCATATGGTCCCCTGAGCACCGCCAGGGGTTATTCCTGAGTGCAGAGCCAAGAATAACCCCCTGAGCATTACTGGGTGTGACCCAAAAAAGGGAAAAAAAAAGTAGAGCTTATAGGTTTGGCTATCTGACCAAGTATGGAAAATTAGAGATAGAAGACTCAGAATGATACTGAGGGTTTTCCCCAAGCAATGACTTCAGATAGCTAAGTCATTTGAAGCCAAATTCTAGAAAGGCTGTTGGATATGGAGTTTGGAAGATGCTGGCTGGTCTCTGTGGGAACATTTCCTGTGGGGTGGTAGAAATAGAAGTAAATTTGAGCTAAGTAAAATAATAAGTAAAACATAAACAAGTGTAGTAAGTACTCATTAACATCAAGGAATAGATTCTTGAAAATTGCAATTACAAGCAAAATAACACATAAACTGATTTTCTCATACATTTATTAATAAAAACAAGAGGCAAGTTTCTATGACACACTTCTGATGACAAAATATGCCACCTAGTATTTTGTAAATAAAGACTCAAAACATGTCTAATATTAAAAAAAAGAATCAGTCAGTTGGATTTGCTTGAACTAAACAACACTCTGGAGCAGCTCCATTGGTTCCAGTTTACTTAATGTTTTCATGGGTTTATGAAGGGACTTTTAGCCCATGTTGAACAAGAAGCGAAAGAACATGTGGGCTTTTTCTTTTGTGGAGATTCACCATCTACTCCACTGTGGTACAGTGCCACTGTGGGACAGTTGGTTTTGAATATTCAGTACATAAATGATTCATTCTCAAAATACCAGCTACAAAATAAGAGTCAAAAGCCCTGGTATGCTGCCTGTATGATTGTCAGAATGTGGTTGGATGAATGCTTCTTTGACTTGTTTCAAAACCACCACTCAGCATCGTTTGGGAAAATGAAGCAGTGTTTGAACTTTACTGTTGGACTTTTGAAGTTAGGTGGGTTAATTAATTTCTTCATTTTCCTTCAAAGAGGCAAGTTCTCCACTTTCATAGAATGCCTCCCTAGGCATTTTCTCTGTGTTTTGCAAGCTCCAAACTGACATGAAGTCAGCTTTGAGTCCACCAATAGGTTTCTGATTTTTCTCCTACCCATCCTACCAATATCCAGAAGTTGAAAGCCAAGTTATCTTCATAGTGTATCCCTGTGACCGGTGTCCTAACAGTGACAGTACATTAACTACCAGTGTCAAAAAAAATGTTCTGTGTGCAGAGAGTGGCCCACCATGTGAGCCACCATAGGCTATGAGCATATCTTCTGACATTACTGTTTGAGTAGCTTTTAATTTCACAACAACTTTAATTATCCCAGGTGTGGCTCAGAGGTATATAGTGTGCAGCCATTGAAACATAGATTGAAATGTGAGGAGTGAATGCTCTTTATATACCAAAAGTATTTTCTCTGAAGAAAATGGCATTATTATGTTTATATCCTTGATATTAATCACTCCATGGATATTAAATGTTTCTCACAAGGGTGAATGCTGCTCAGTCACTATCTCCTCTCTTTCCAGGTGTTACTAAAATCCTGTCATCCAAAACCATGTGATTCTAAATGTATTTTGAAAATATTTCTTTTCTAAAAAAGAAATAATTATAATTTAATTTTATTGTCATGAACAATGGGTTTTTGTTAGATGACTAAACAATATGCAGTTTCATTTTGTTGCTCCTAAAAAGAGGTTGAGCTTTAAAAGTAAAGGATTTGGGGAACTCTGGTAAAAAGAACTATGGTAGTTATAGCAAGGAATACAGATGAAGGATAAAAAGAATGAGTAGAAAAATTGATGATGATGGAATGGTACTAAAACATTTGGGATGCTTGTGATAAGACTTTTACACATGTAGAAGAATGAGACTAAATCCCTAAAGTTTCTTCTTATTACAAACTAATGATAAATTATAAAAATTACTCAGAACATTTTTAAAAAGTGAAAAAGGATTGTTGTGAGCCTTGAGTAATCATGAAAGAATAATACTTTACTAATACTTTAATAATACTTTACTTATAATACTTTTGTGATTGCCAAGAATAGGTTTTACTATACCTCATATCTTCTGAAAAGTTATTTCCTTACAGATGTCTTCCTCTAAGTATCTGAGGAAGACCTCAGTTACGTGAAATCTAGAAATCTCATTATAAACAAAATCTTCATTTGATAATTTGTCAGGGGAAAATGATAGTGAAGGAAAGAGACAAAACTCATTTTGTTTATTATGAGCTTTTGCCTAAATATTACAGGTCATCATTGACT
Organism: Cryptotis parvus; assembly: GCA_021461705.1. NCBI lineage: Eukaryota > Metazoa > Chordata > Mammalia > Eulipotyphla > Soricidae > Cryptotis > Cryptotis parvus. The sequence goes on from JAJIBD010003629.1 coordinate 137,699, forward strand.
TCTTTTAAAAAATATTTAGTTGGGTTTAATACAACTTATTTGTATATTTGTCTATTTCTATTGGTTTCTCAGATAAAATGTTTTCTACCACTCCTATATTAGTTGATGAAATAAATTCAGAGAAAATAAGACACTTTCCCTATTAGTTACTTATGGGACAGACTGACTTACATTGTAGTCATTGTTCTTTTCAACAGTCTGCTTTTTATTTTTCAAAAAGTTTTTCAAAGCCCAGAGAGCTAGTAGAGTGGGTATTTGCTTGCCTGTGTGCAACCCACAGGTTTTGATCCCTAAACCGAGCTCCATATATGGTCCTCCAAGCCCAAGAGTAATCCTTGAGCACAGAGCCAGGAGTAATCCCTGAACGCAGACCTGAAAACAAAAGTAAAATTAAGAATGAGAAAAATTAGTATTAATGGGAAAAGGGAAAGCACCAACTGAAAGAAAGAGATTAGAAATGAAGGACAGGTAGGACTGTTTATTAAGAAATGATTCTAATAGATCTGAGAGGAAAATCCAAAGGAATACACCTTGAAGAAAGTGTACACATCGCCAAAGTAAGAGAGAGCATGAAAATATTTGCACAGATGTAGACATTTGACAGCATTAAGCTTTATGGCATGAAGGAGAAAGAAGGGTCAAGAGGCAGTACTTTTTGGGATGCATGTAGGATGAAGATTGACTCACAGTCAGTGCCTATTTTAGTGGCTCAACAATAAGAAGTTATATAACATTGCATTTGATGGCATTTCTTCAGCCTTGTGGAAGCATTGTGTCCAGATCTGCAACCCCATTTTTCACAAGTCTGAAGCAGGCATTTCCTGAGCTGCAAAGAAGTTGGGTCAGAGAAACTTCTATTAAAATTCCCATTCCAGAAATTGCTCTCTACTGAAAGAGTGCTTTACCCCCAAATAAATCTCTTTTCCAATGATTGTTCAATCTAGGAGTATAATGCTTAGCAGTTGCTTAGTTCAGGCAAGTCCACAAGCCCATTTATACCCCATACTGACCTACGACTCTCCTAGTCTTCCCTTTGTCCTTCTTCCCCACACCCCAAATCTCTGGGTGGATTCTACATCTGTGGAAGTAACACTAGGCTTTCCCTTTCCTCTGCTCCTGCTTCCTTAACCCTCCTTCCCAAGCACCTAACCTGAAAGTATTCTCCAAAAACTTCCTGGTGAACAAAAAAGCTCATAGGACCATTTATACCCCTTTTAAAGGGATTTTCTGATTGGAGGATTGGGGCTTGGGAAAGAAATTGGAGGAACTAGACATTTGAACCCCTATTCTGGGTTTCCCCTTTTTGGGATATGTGAGTCCCACTTTATGCCAGTATCATTTAGATGGAATCTAATCCCTCACTTCCTCAGAGGGTTCCTATGATGGACTGGACTTGACAGTACCAGAAGAGTTCATCCTGGCCACAATACAGAACAATTCTAGAGTTACCCTGCTCTGACACAAAGTTAAGAGCAAAGTGGTATATTGCCTTGCATCCGTGAATTGCCTTGCAGCTGGAGCATATCACTTAAGACTTAGACTGTTGTTTTGTTGTAGATAGGACCCTTAGGGGGATTGGAAATGATCAATTTGGCAAGGGGAGCATAGTTTGGAATATGATGTGATCTCCCTAAGAAAGTTTACCCTATATATTTAATCTCGGGGGTGTAGTTATATATACCGTCCTACTATGTTTGTACAAGATGACTAGAAATATTATTGAAACAACTATTTACTAACCTAGGAGAAGAGCAATGCTCTACCTTATCACCACAATATCCTAGGGAAGCGAGGGTGTGGCCTCAGGAATTTTGCACTAATAAGAAGAAGTCTGATTCTACCTTATTATTTGAGGAATAAGCATATACCTTTGGCTATGCCCTGCCCCCAGCTTCTGATTAAGATTTATTTCTTACAGTTTGCCGGGTGGGAGAGGCTGTCGGTCTGTGTGGAGTTGGAGAATGTGTATGTGGTAGTTGGTGTAGAGTGGAGTTAGAAGTAGTAAAGCCTTGGATTTTCTAAAATGTGCTCATGGTTCTTTGTTTTTCTACCAGAGGGGAAGTCTCTGGCGAATGTGACCAGACAACCAATTGACCTCAAACTTTTGGGGACCCCAAATAGCTCAACAGTGCTCACATGTCTTTTTAGTCTTTTTTTAAATATTTTATTACACCGCCATGTGATATACAATTACAAAGATGTTCATGTTTGGGTTTCCGTCATACAGTGTTCCAGCACCCATCCCTCCACCAGTGCCCCTTTCCCACCACCAATGTCCCCACTTCCCTCCCCCTCCCTAGCCCACCTCTATGGCAAGTTCTTTATCTCTTCTCTCTCTCTCTCTTTTCTCTTCTCTTACACATTGTGGATTGCAATACATACATTCAGAGATCATCATGTATATCTTTTTTCCTATATTCAATGCTCAGTTCTAGGCTGGTATTATCATTTTTGACAAATATTAGCACACTGTTCCCTTCTCTGTCTTACCTAACTACTGATTCCCACATGTTTGTGGTAGATTCCACCTTTTTTTTTAATTGAAAGATGCTCATGCAGAGCTTTGGTTCCACAGTGTTCCAACACGCACCCTCCGCCCAAACCCATCTCCCATCACCAATGTCCCCACCTCCCTCCCCCTCCCGCACCTCCCAACCACTTGGCGGGTTCTGCACGTCATTTTCCTTTCTTTATATCTCCCTCACAACAAACTTTCCTGCTCTTCGTTAAATGCAGTGCATTAAAAGACATTACTGTTTCACTATTTTAGTGGACCGTGCGGCCGCAAGCAGCCAAAAAGACCTGGACTCGAACTGGCTTTGCTCTGTTGATCTGGTCTGAGGCAGTTTCGCAGCGTCCGGACAGCAAAAATGGTGGCTAGTGTGGTGGGCGAGTTTCATCCGGCTGCTTCCGGAACCCTCAGAGGCGACGGGCCCATTCCCAAAACCCATCTGCCCTCCTCGGGGTTCCATGGTCAGCTAGGCCCGGCGCAAGCCGAGCGCCAGCCTCCCCAGCCGTCCGTGGGGCCCTGTATGCTGGCCCGTGGGCAGCTCACTGGCAGGGCCACCAGGCTCGACAAGATGGAGGGGGAAGGCATGTCTTTTAGTCTTGGTGCACACATATACCTGGCTGTTGTCCATGTGAAAATCACTGTGATACTGAGATTCACAGATAGTAGAGCTGCCTAGATTGTGCTTGGTGCAAATAGCACCATAAAGGTTTGAACTCTGAGTCTCAAGATTGCAATGCAGGCGTTCTCAGTCACTGAGTATCCTATGTCAGCTGACATTCAAGTTTATTGCTCAACAGACTAACCAGAAGCAACAAGATTTTGGGAATGAGAAAGTATGTATCTGGCTTTTCTTATCTGTGTGGAAAAATTTTATAATTTCTAAGGTATCATTAATTTCACTGTGTACCAGTGAAATTCCATAATGTTTGCCAGTTGTATTGCATATTTATAAGTGTCATTACTAGTTTCTTCTGAAGCAACCATATTTCATGCAAAAATGGACACTATGCAGTTGTGTCCTTTTGACCTTTTATAATAGGATTATGGAGTTCAGGAAATGGAAGAACAGAAAAGCCTTCAACTTCTCCTTCATCGTATAATATTTCTTGCCATCTACAATATGAAAAAGTACGAGATAACAGAATGGTTCTACTCAGAGGTGATGATGGCTTTGCTCTGAGCTATCGACACTTATACCTGGGCCTCTGGTGATCAATGACACACAATTTGGAGACGTCTGACTGGGGTTAATGGTGCAATCTGTGGCTTTGGAACGGAGTTCTTCTCTATGTGAAACTAATTGGCCCATATGGGGATTAAACTGGTAGCCGTGTCCTCATTTGTCAACCCATCTATTCAGCAACTGAATCCGATTGCACTTGAGTACTGTCTCAAATTCAACCAATGCATTTTTAATCATATTGCCATAACCTCAGAAAAATAGAAATCATTTTTTAATATAGAAGTGTTTTATTAACTCAAATCACCATAAGAAATCATAAAAAGTTAAATAATTATCTGATTACCAAACATTCTTTTTATTTTTATTTTTTGGGTCACACCTGGCAATGCTCAGGGGATTCTCCTGGCTCTGCACTCAGGTATTACTCCTGCTTGTGCTTGGGGGAGCATTGGTATGCTGAGGATCGAACCCGGGCCGGCATGGGCCAGCTGCGTGCAAGGCAAATACCCTACCAGCTGGGCTATCGCTCCGGCCCCAGATTACCAAACATTCTTAAATGTGTGTCTCAAGCTATTGGAAACAATGCAGGTGGCATGTTGGCTTTCTATTAAGGACCTTACTCAGCTGTAAATTCCAGAACTACTTTCCAAATTGTTGAGACATACTTTCCTAACTGCCCAATGACAATTTAAGAGGGTTGTTGCCCCAAATAACCTAAGTTTTAACCCCAAAATATCAATTTTCAAACGTGGCTCTGGCCTTCTTTCCTTACTTATTTTACTGTGTTTCACTGATCTTCAGTTTTGTTTAATCTTGACCCCAGGGTAATGTTTTAAATCCATTTGCTGATTACATGATTAATACTTGGATTTTTAAAAATCACTCTCTGCAGTAAAAAAGGAGGTCCATCTTTTATACTTATTTAAATTTAGACTCCAGTTGATTTTGGATTTTAACAATATGATGCATTTAAATGCAAAACTTTTTTATATTTACTTATATTTTTCTCATCTCTCAATTCTACTCATGATTAAACTGATTATGCCTTTTCCAGTTCAGCTGAATCGTAAAATTTTTTTTCAGTCATAAGACATGAAAGAAGACCCAACTTGTCAGTTAAGCATGCTATAGCAGAGCCTGGTGCCTAGCAGAAACTAAATATTAAGAAGTCACAGGATGGATCATGGTACGCGAAGGCCTACTTCTTAAACTGTGGGTCACAACCTCTTATGGAGTAGTGTCTGAACGGGGAACAACCAAAATTAATTAAAAATCAATCATAGGGGCATAGCGGGTAGGGCATTTGCCTTGCATGCGGGCATATGGTCCCCCAAGCACTGCCAGGAGTAATTTCTGAGTGCAGAGCAAGGAGTAATCCCTGAGCATTGCTGGGTATGACCCAAAAAAGCAATATATATATATATATATATATATATATATATATATATATATATATATATATATATATATATATGTCTAATGTGTTTTTAGTAACACTTGCTTCTGCTGCATTTCTAGGGCTGAAGAGGTGATGAATGAAGTTTAAGCACTGCTGCCTTAGCATGTCAACAGAATCACATGTATATGAAATAGAAAAGCATTTTCTGGGCCAGAGAGCTAGTACTAGGGTTGAAGAACTTTATGTGCATGTGACTGACCCTGGTTTGATCCCAGGTATCACATATGGTTCCCTAAGAACTCCCAGGAGTGATACCTGTTCAGTCTGGATAAGTCCTGAGCACCACTGAATGTGACCCCCAACTCTCCCTGTACACAGAGGGGGAAAAATAATTTTCCTTAGCTAAATCCTCAGAAACTTTTTTCTGCCAAAGAAATTTTTAAAATAAGTGAACTTTGAGTAGTGACAGAAATATTGATCATGTTCCACAAACTATAATAGATCCCACATCATAAAGAGGTAAATAGGTTGACTATTAAGAGTGCAGAACATAGCAGAGCATTTGAAAAATCTTTACCAGAGAACATTTGCATGGCCAGGGCTCTTTAAAATGTTCTTCTGTTAGCTCTATTAGTTAAGCATTTTCACCAGTACCTCAGAACAAGAAATTCCTCCTGAAAATCAGGACTCTAAAGCTTGTAATTGTAGAAATATTTATACTGCTTAATTTAACATTGAATTTTTTTTCTTTCTAACTTCTGAATTAAAAAGAACTGATTTTTTTTCTCTCTGAATCTTCAATACATTTTTATTTTTTTTTTTAATTTTTTTTTAATTTAATTTTATTATTTCCCCCAAATATTATTACACCATTTTAGACATACAATTGAAAGGTGCTCATGTGGAGTTTTGGATCTACAGTGTTCCAACACCCATCCCTCCACCCAAACCCATCTACCATCACCAATGTCCCCACCTCCCTCCCCCCCCTCCCGCACCTCAACTACTTGGCAGATTCTGTATGTCATTTCTTTCGTCTTTATATCTCCTTCCCGATAAACTTTCCTGCTCTTCGTGGAATACAGTGCATTAAAAGACATTACTGTTTCACTATTTTAGTGGACGCGCGCAAGCGGCCGCGCGATCTGGGCCTCGAACTGGTCTTGCTCTGTTGATCTGGTCGTGAGGCATTTTCTCAGCGTCTGGACAGTGAAGATGGTGGCTAGTGTGATGGGCGAAGTTTCATCCGGCTGCTTCTGGGACCCCCAGAGGCGATGGGCCAACACCCAAAACCCATCTGCCCTCCTCGGGATCCCATCATCAGCTGGGCTCGGCGCGAGCCGGGCTCCAGTCTCCCCAGCCGCTATGCAGCTCTGCATACTGGTTCCCGGGTGGTTCCTGGGCGGGTCCACCAGACTCGACAAAATGGAGGGGGAGTGGCTTAACCCTGACTCCATCTGGCGAATTCCCAGTGATTCCCGCTTCTGGGAGCCGCCTACCTGGGCTCGAACTGGTCTTGCTCTGTTGATCTGGTCGTGAGGCATTTTCTCAGCGTCTGGACAGCGAAGATGGTGGCTAGTGTGATGGGCGAGTTTCATCCGGCTGCTTCCGGGACCCCCAGAGGCGATGGGCCAACACCCAAAACCCATCTGCCCTCCTCGGGATCCCATCATCAGCTGGGCTCGGCGCGAGCCGGGCTCCAGTCTCCCCAGCCGCTTGCGCAGCTCTGCATACTGGTTCCCGGGTGGTTCCTGGGCGGGTCCACCAGACTCGACAAAATGGAGGGGGGGAGTGGCTTAACCCTGACTCCATCTGGCGAATTCCCAGTGATTCCGCTTCTGGGAGCCGCCTACCTGGGCTCGAACTGGTCTTGCTCTGTTGATCTGGTCGTGAGGCATTTTCTCAGCGTCTGGACAGCGAAGATGGTGGCTAGTGTGATGGGCGAAGTTTCATCCGGCTGCTTCGGGACCCCCCAGAGGCGATGGGCCAACACCCAAAACCCATCTGCCCTCCTCGGGATCCCATCGTCAGCTGGGCTCGGCGCGAGCCGGCTCCAGTCTCCCCAGCCGCTTGCGCAGCTCTGCATACTGGTTCCCGGGCGGCTCCTGGGCGGGTCCACCAGACCTCGACAAAATGGAGGGGGAGTGGCTTAACCCTGACTCCATCTGGCGAATTCCCAGTGATTCCCGCTTCTGGGAGCCGCCTACCTGGGCTCGAACTGGTCTTGCTCTGTTGATCTGGTCGTGGGTCAGTTTCTCAGCGTCCGGACAGCGAAGATGGTGGCTAGTGTGATGGGCGAAGTTTCATCCGGCTGCTTCTGGGACCCCCCAGAGGCGATGGGCCAACACCCAAAACCCATCTGCCCTCCTCGGGATCCCATCATCAGCTGGGCTCAGCTTGAGCCGGGCTCCAAAAGAACTGATTTTTAACAAAAGAGCTTTAAGGGATCTAAACTACCTTATCTTAGTAGTAAAAGTTACAATTTCAAGAGGAGAAAAAATATTAACTCATCTCTTTTCAGGAGAAGTGTGTGTGTGTGTGTGTGTGTGTGTGTGTGTGTGAGTGAGAGAGAGAGAGAGAGGGAGGGAGAGAGAGAAAGAGAGAGGACACAAGGCAGCTGAATTAAAGTATATGAAATGAAGGATGCCTGTATGACTTTTTTCATCCATCATTAATTTATTGTGATTAAATAAAAAATGTGAAATGTATTATTTTTTTCAGAAAGGCGTGAATTATATGGGCATTTTGAACAGTAATTTTAAAAGTTTTTAAAAATTATAAGTTTACCTTGTTAATACCATCCAAATTCAAAACCACAACTTTTTTTTTTAAAAAAAGCACAATATAGTATAGCAAACTTAAATCTACGTTTCTCTTCCCCACCTTGATTTCTCTTCTTTTGAGATATTGCTAGCTTTCTCTTGAATAATCAGTTCCTTGTTTTCATTTATGAAACCTCCAATTTGTTCATTAATAAGTAAATTTTCAGGGCTGGAGCCACAGTACAGCATGTAGGATGTTTGCCTTACATGCGTACAACCCAAGTTTGATCCCTGGCAACCCATATAGTCCCTAGAACCCACCAGGAATGATTGCTGAGCTCAGAGCCAGGTATAAGCCCCAAGTGGCACTGGGTGTGGCCCCAAAACAAACAAACAGAGATTTATATTTGTTATGTTCTCAATATTTAAAATCATGTTAGTAGCTGGTTTTTCATTTTATATTTATTTCATTTATATAATATTTCATTATATTAGTCAATCATGAATTTCATTTTGTCTATTTTCTCTAAGCTCCAAATTTAGTGACATACAGTTTTGAAATAATATCTCCCTGTTTTTTCTCTTTTATATCTAAAGTATCTTTCCCCCACCTGATATTATTTATCTATACTTTCCTGCTCTTACCCAGCTAGGCTTATTTTCACCAGAGGCCTATCAATTTTACCACTATAAATTGGGATTGGTTGACTGTTTTATATTTATTTTATTGCTATTTTTATTATCTAATATATCCAATGTTTTGGGCTTTATTTTTATGTTCTTTTTCTAATTTTTTACTGATGAGTGGGCACACCTAGCAGTACTAAAGGCTTTCTTCTGGATCTGTGTTCGGGGATCACTCCTGGCAGCATTTTTGGGACATACGAAGTGACAGGGATCAAACCAAGGTTGGCTTGGCTGCATGTAAGGAAAGCTAGTGCCCTGTGATCTGAACTATCTTTCTGGGTCCTTTTGTAAGCTTTTTGAGATTAGCTCATTCATTTCCAGCTTGTCTTTATCATTTTCTGTCTTTTTAAAGTACTTTTTAAATGATGTTCAAGGAGCCTCTATGCGGTCACACAGATGGATTTGCTCAACTAATCGAGCCACAACTAATCTAGCCCCAACAAATGGATTTTAACCAAAGCATTTCATTTACTTACATTTCATATTAGCAATGGAGAAAGTTGAGTTCTTCAAATATACTGTACTATTTGGTGGTTTTAATTTGTTTTGCCTACTTTCTGTAACCTAATAAGAAACTCACTCAGCAATTCTAAGCTCAACAGAAAAACATAATTCAGTTGACATTCAACAACTTCTTTTTATTAAGGTCATTTTCCTGAAAAAAAAAGTCTCACTGCTATGGAGCTGCGTTGCTGTCGCGCACCTCTTTCCAAATCCCAAGTAAACAAATAGAAGTACGTAGTACAGGGTCCTTCAGCTGGAACTCTCCTGCTTATATAAACCTCTCCATGAGATTGGGAAAGATGGGACCTAGGTGGTAGTTTTCAGTTACTGTCTCTTGAGTTTTTCCTGATAAACCCAATTTTCTACTTATATCCTGTTGCAAATACATTAATGGTAGACGTGTGCATGCTCCTCTGCCTACTACCTCTCTTACCTTTTATTTTGACTGATGGGTTGTCAATTGATTAGGAAATATTCTGATTATTATATTAATTATTCTGATTATTCTGATTATTCTAAATATTCTGATTATTATATTAATATATAATACACCAATATTCTTATTATTATTTTAGTAATTATTTTAGAAATTGCAGTAATTATTTTAGAAATTGCAGCATCAAAAATAATACATCAGTATGTAAAGACGTGGGGCAGAGCTGCTACTGGCTCTCCCTGTGCCCAGCCACTCATGAGGTGCCCGGGAGGGATGGCAGGTTCTAGCCCTGGCACGCCACCCCAGCAAAGCCTTGCAACAAGCCAGACGAACCCCCAACTCCATGAGGGCCTTCATTTTTCACATCTGGAATTCCCCTCGTCAGAACCCCACCTAGCAGACCAGCCTATCACAGCCCGGCTCGCAGGGCCTCAAGCGGCCCCGGTTCATCAATAAATGCTGGATTTAGAGATGACTACAGAGTATGCTACCCGTACAGCAGAGCCTGGCAAGTTACGTGTCGTATTTGTTATGCCAAATACCAGTGACAATTATAGACCTCATTCCCATGACCTGATGGAATGGTTTGAGGCTCTTTATGTTCCTGGAGCAAGCAGGTGCCCTTGGGCTCTACTTGCATGAGACAGGATATATGGAGATGTCACTGGTGCCCGCTCGAGCAAATCGATAATGAACGGGAAGACAGTGATACAGTGATGTAAAGTTAACACTTTTAACTCTTCCTAGAATAACAAAGGGAATAGCACAAAAAATGGCCAGAGGTTAAGGAGTTTGCCTTGCATGGCAGATCTGGAGGTTCTATGCCATGCACCACATGGTCCCCCAGCAACACCAGGAGCTACCCTCAAGAACAGAGCTGGGACTATCCCTAAGCCATACTTACTGTATGTCTCCCTAAAGGCCCCCCTCTCCATCCCAAATAATGTCTGATTTCTTTTTTCTCTACACCTACCAAACCAGTGTATTTTCCTTTTTTTGCAATTTTGTATGTAACCCTTTAAAAATTCCTGCCAAAACGAAGTAATTTGTAGAAACAGAATTGATACCGGTTTTTAGGGCTGTAAGGTTATATGTGTCTATTAATTGTATTATGACAAAATTTTGCAGCATATGCATATATCAAATATTTACATTTACACATGAAGATTATGTTTTAGGTGTCACATAAACTCAAAAAATCTGGAGAAAAACTAAAGCCATTGGTACTAATATTTATAAACTTCTTATATTTTATTTATCCTGAAATTAACTATTTTCTTTTTCTCTCCTTTGTATATCTTCAATTGTTCTTCCTTTATAAGCACATCCTTTAACACAGTGATTACTAAACTATCTGTAACAGGTCTGTTTTTCCCTTTTAATCAATCAGACTAAAATTTAAGTAAGCAGATAATAAATTGCTGTAAAATTAATGAAAAAAAATTAATAAAATTAAGCATCTATGTTTTTATCATTAGAGTCAATGACAACAAAAGTGCTCTGTTTTGCTAAAAAAGTTTTCTGAGTTCTTACCTGCACTTATCTCATCTGGACCAGTTGCAGATGCTCTCAGTCTGGTCTTACTCTAGAAACATTTTTTGTAGCCCTGCTCCAACATTTTCCTAAATGAGAACCTATCTATCAGTAACCTCTTAACTTTTTGTGTCTGAACATGTTTGTTTAAAACCTTCAGTTAAAAAATGTTGAACGTTTTTATGGGGCAAAATACACATACAGCAAACAACACAGGTCATGAGTGTACTGCTAAATAAACTATCATAAAGTGGATCCATCTACCTACCTCCTAGGTTAAGATGGTGGCCCTGTTTCCATCCAAGTCATCATTCCATTAGTTCTAGTCAGAGTAGCCGCTTTCATGACTAATAATAGCATGCATTTCTGTTATGTGTTTCTGAAGTTCCACATGTGATTTTAAAGTCTGGCTGATTTCTAAAATTCATGTCTTTATTTGTCTGTAGCATTTTTTTACATTTTTGGTTTTACTGTATCACTGTACAATTACATCATATTAATACATAAATTTCATTCCATGTTAATGGACATTTATCGTTTATTCTATTGTGGATATTATCAATAATGTATCTATGAACATTTTTGCATGCCGTTTGGCACAGATATGTATGTATTTCACTTGGATATGTATCTAGAAATGGAAATATTGGGTCATAAGATCCGACTGTGTCATAGAAAAGCTAGGGCTCACTGCCAAAGAGGTTCCACATATGGAAATCTACAGTTAACAGGAACGGAATTTCTGTTATTGCTTTCATATTTTTAGCAGACTCTTCTTCCTAGTTAAATAATTATTTATTTAGAAATAAGTTTAGAACTTAAAATCAAAATTTGTATTAAATTCCAAATTTGCTTTTTGTAGAATAACTCTGTGGTACATGTGGTATGCATATTTCTGAGCATTGCAATTTACAGAAAATTGCTTTTCTTATCTTTGTTTAATTGTTTTGGAGACACACCAGTGGTGCTGGAGTGATTTCTGCCTTTGTTCTTGAGGAATCATATGGTACCAGGTATCAAACCCAGGCCTTCTGCATACAGTGCATGTGCTGAGCCCTTTGAGCTCTCTAGCCTGATGTTTCTTTTCTTTTTCTTTTTTTTTTCTGGATTTCTTACCCTTTGTACCACTGTTTGACTTTTTAAAAAAATTTTTTATTAAATATTTTATTGTACCACCGTGAGATATACAATTACAACGTTGTTCATGTTTAGAGGTTTCCGGTCACATAGTATTCCAGCACCCCGCCTCCACCAGTGCCCATTTCCCACCACCAATGTCCCTATTTCCCTCCCCCTCCCATAGCCTGTCTAAATGGCAGTTCTTTATCTCTTTTCTCTCTCCTCCTCTCTCTCTTTTCCTTCTCTTATACATTGCGGGTTGCACTACATACACTTAGAGGCCGTCATGTGCATTTTTTTGTGTTACAGATTGTATTATTTATTATTTTTTAATTAAACAATTTATTATACCACCGTGAGATATACAATTACAATGTTGTTTATGTTTGGAGGTTTCGGTCACACAGTGTTCCAGCACCCGCCCTCCACCAGTGTGCATTTCCCACCACCAATGTCCCCAATTCCCTCCCCCTCCCATAGCCTGCCTAAATAGCAGGCAGGTTCCTTATCTCTTTTCTCTCTCCCTCTCTTTCCCTTCCTTCTCCTACACATTATGGGTTGCGCTACATACACTTGGAAGCCATCATGTGCATTTTTTGCCTGTATTTAATGCTCAGTTCTATGTTGGTATCAGCCCTTTCGACATTTTTTCACACATGTTCCCTTCCCTGTCTTACCTAACCTCTGACTCTTCACGTTTGCAGTAATTTCCACTATTGGTAAGATGACCTGATATATTTATGTCATGCAAATAAATGCAGTCATTCTATGTCTCTCTCTTTCCTTCTGACGAATTTCACTCAACATGATCCTTTCCATGTCCATCCATTTATAGGCAAATTTCATAACTTCATTTTTCCTAACAGCTGCATAGTATTCCATTGTGTAGAGGCCACAGTTTCTTTATCCAGTCATCAGTTCTCAGGCATACTGGTTGTTTCCAGGTTCTGGCTATTGTGAATAGTGCTGCTATGAAAATAAAAGTGCAGATTGTGTTTCTGCTGTGTGTTTTTGGCTTCCCAGGGTATATTCCCAGGAGTGGTATGGCTGGGTCAAAAGGAAGTTCAATTTCTAGTCTTTAGAGGAATGTCCATATTGTTTTCCAGAAAGGCTGTACAAGTCCACAGTCCCACCAACAATGGGTGAAAGTCCCCTTTTCCCCGCATCCACGCCAGCACTTGTTGCTTTTACCCTTTTGGATATGGGCCAGTCTCTGTGGTGTGAGGTGATATCTCATTGTTGTTTTGATTTGCATCTCTCTGATGATTAGTGATGATGAGCATTTTTTCATATGCCTTTTGGCCATTTGAATTTCTTCCTTGTTAAAGCTTCTGTTCATCTCTTCTCCCCATTTTTTTAATGGGGTTGGCTGTTTTCTTCTTATATAGCTGTACCAGTGCCTGATATATCCTGGATATTAACCCCTTATGAAATGGGTATTGGGTGAATATTCTTTCCCATTCTGTGGACTGTCTTTCTATCTTCGTTACTGTTTCTTTTGAGGTGCAGAAGCTCTTTAGTTTCATGTAGTCCCATATGTTTATCTTTTCTTCTAGTTGCTTTGTTAATGGTGTTTCACCTTTGAAGATGTCTTTAGCTTCAATGTCGTGGAGGGTTTTTCCTATATTTTCTTCAACATACTTTATGAATTCAGGTCTGATATTGAGATCTTTAATCCATTTTGATCTGATATTTTGTGCAAGGTGTTAGACACAGGTCCAAATTCAGTTTTTTACATGTAGCTGTCCAGTTTTCCCAGCACCACTTGTTGAAGAGGCTTATCTTACTCCAGTTTATACTCTTTGCACCTTTATCAAAGTTCAACTGATCATGTCTTTGAGGGTGGGTGTCAGGATACTCAACTCTATTCCATAGGTCCACAGGTCTGTTTTTATTCCAATACCATGCTGTTTTAATTACTACTGCTTTGTAGTACAGTTTGAGGTTGGGAAAGGTGATGCCTCCCATCTTCTTTTTCCCAAGGATTGCTTTAGCTATCCATGGGGTTTATTATTCCATACGAATTTCAGGAGTGTTTGGTCAATTTCTTTAAAGAATGTCATGGGTATCCTTATAGGGACCGCATTGAATCTGTACAAAGCTCTAGTATTACCATCTTGACAATGTTAATTTTCCCCATCCATGAGCAGGGAATGTGTTTCTATTTCCTTTTGTACTCTTTTATTTCTTGAAGCAGTCTCTTGTAGTTCTCTTTGTATAGGTCCTTTTACACACTTGGTTAATCTGATTCCTATGTATTTGATTTTCTGTGGCACAATTGTGAATGGAATCGATTTCTTAATATCCCTTTCTTCTCTTTCGTTATTTGTATATAGAAAAGCCACTGACTTTTGGGTATTAGTTTTGTACCCTGTCACTCTACTATGCATATCTACTGTTTCTAAGAGTTTTTGGGTCGAGAGTTTAGGGTTCTCTAAGTATAATTTCATGTCTTCTGCAAATAATGATAGCTTGATTTCTTCCTTGCCTGTCTGGATGCCCTCAATGTCCTTTTCTTCTCTGCTTTCTATGGCGAGTACTTCCAGTACTATATTGAATAAGAGAGGTTAGAGAGGGCAACCTTGTCGGTTCCTGATCTTAAGGGGAAGGCTTTCAGTTTTTCCCCATTAAGAATGATATTCGCTGTGGGCTTTTGGTAGATGGCTTTGACTATCTTGAGGAAGCTTCCTTCGATTCCCATTTTCTGGAGGGTTTTAATCATGAATGGGTGCTGGATCTTGTCTAATGCTTTTTCTGCATCTATTGATAGGATCATATGGTTTTTATTTTTTTCTCTTATTGATATGATGTATTATGTTGATTGATTTGCTAATGTTGAACCATCCTTGCAATCCCGGGATGAATCCTACTTGGTCATGATGTATGATCTTTTTGATGAGTCTTTGGATTCTGTTTGCTAGTATTTTGTTGAAGATCTTAGCATCTGTGTTCATCAAGGAGATTGGTCTGTAATTTTCCTTCTTTGTGTTGTCTCTCCCTGCTTTGGGCATCAGGGTGATATGCGCCTCGTAGAAGCTGTTTGGGAGTGTTTCTGTTTCTTTTATTTCCTGGAAGAGCTTGAACAGGACAGGCAGTAGGTCCTCTTTAAAGGTTTGGTAGAATTCGCTAGTGAACCCATCTGTACCTGGGCTTTTGTGTTTGGGCAGACTTTTTAACTACTGTTTCAATGTCCTCAATGGTGATAGGCTTATTCAGGTATTGGAGGTCTTCTTATTTCAATCGTGGGAGGTTATAGGACTTCAGGAGTTTATCCATTTCTTCTAGGTTCTCATGTTTTGTGGCATACAGGTCCTCAAAGTAATCTCTGATGATCTTTTTGGATTTCTGTCTTTTCTGTTGTGATGTCACCATTTTCATTTCTGATTCTGTTTATTTGGGTTCTTTCTTTCCCTGTCCTTACAAGTCTTGCCAGTGGCTTGTCGATCTTGCTTATTTTTTTCAAAGAACCAGCTCTTGGTTTCATTAATCTTTCGGATTTTTTTTTTTTTGGTTTCCAGCTCGTTGATTTCCTCCCTAAGTTTTATTATTTCCTTCTTTCTGCCTGGGTTGGGCTTCTTTTGTTGGTCTTTTTCTAATATTTTCAGCTGTAAGGCCAGGTTATTTATGTGGGCCCTTTCTTCTTTCCTTATGAATGCTTGCAGAGCTACGAACTTTCCTCTTAACACAGCTTTTTGCTGTATCCCACAAGTTCTGATAGTTGGTATCTTCATTGTCATTTGTTTCCAGGAATCTTTGGATTTCCTGTTTGATTTCTTCTATGACCCATTTGTTGTTCAGCAGTGAGCTGTTCAGTTTCCAGGTGTTGGGTTTGAGTCCCTGCTTCTGTGTATGGTTAACTACTATTTTCAGTTCATCATGATCTGAAAAGATAGTTGACACAATTTCTATCTTTTATATTTTGTTGAGGTATGCTTTGTGGCTCAGTATATGGTCTATCTTGGAGAATGTTCCATGTGCACTGGAAAAAATGCGTATTCAGATTTTTTTGGGATCAAAGGCTCTGTATATATCCACCAGCTCTTTTTCTTCCATTTTTTCCCTTCAGGTCCAATATTTCCCTTGTGAGGTTTGGTCTCCGTTGATCTATCCATAGTCGATAAGGCAGTGTTGAAGTCTCCGACTATTATTGTGCTACTGTTAATGTCTTCTTTGAGGTCTATTAATAGTCATTTTAAGTATTTTGCTGGCCTCTCGTTTGGCGCATATATATTTTGTAGTGTGGTTTCTTCCTGGTATACATGCCCCTTAATTATTAAGAAATGGCCTTCATTGTCCCTTTTAACCTTTTTCAGCCTGAAGTCTATATTGTCAGATACAAGTATGGCCACACCGCATTTTTGGAGGGGTTGTTTGCGTGGAGAATGGTCTTCCAGCCTTTGACTTTTGAGTCTGTGTTTGCTCTGATTATTCAGATGTGTTTCTTGTAGGCAGCAGAATGTTGGATTCAGTTTTTTAATCCATTTTGCCACTCTGTGTCTCTTAATTGGTGCATTTAGACCGTTGACATTGAGAGATATTATTGTCATTGGATTTTTGTGCCATCTTTCTGTTTAAAAGTTGTTGTGGTTTTGGATTGTCTTATTTTACAATAGACCCTTCAATCCTTCTTTTAAAGTTGGTTTTGAGTCTATGAATTTCATGAGTTGTTGTTTATCCATGAAATTGTGTATCTCTCCTTCACATCTGAAAATAAGTCTATCTGGGTAAAGAATTCTTAGTGAGGCCTGCAGTTCATTAAGTCTTTTCACGATATCCTACCATTGTTTTCGGGCTTGGAGTGTTTCATCTGAGAAGTCTGCTGTAAATCTCAGGGATGCTCCTTTGTATGTGATTTCCTTCTTTGATCTTGCTGCTTTTAGTATTCTGTCTGTCTGTCATTTTTGTCATTTTAATAAGGATGTGTTTGAAGTATTCTTATTGGGGTTTCTTTTAGCTGGTGTCCTACGGCCTCCTGTATTTGGGAGCATGATTTCTTCAGATCGGGAACTTCTCAGTGATGATGGCTTTGACAGTTTCTTCTTCATCAGGGTTTTCTTCTTCCCCTTCTGGGACCCCAATGATGCGTATGTTGTTCCTTTTTGGCTTCATCCCGATTTTCTCTGGTAGTCTGTTCGTTGATTGTGAGTCTTTTTTTCTATCTTCTGGTGTTGTCTACAAAATCTCTGAACCTCGTCTTCAAGATCACTAATTCTTTCTTCAGTAGCTGTTACTCGCTTTGGAGGCCTTCCCCTGTGTTTTTCAGTTCACTTACCTCATTTTTAATATCTGTCATTTCTGTTTGTACTTTGGTCTGAAATTTACTCAATTCTGCTCTCTTGTCCTCCTGTATTTTATTGACTTTGTATTCCATTGTTTCTTTGAGTTCCTTGTGCATCTTTAACAGTTCCTTCCAAAATTCTTTTTCAGAGAGGTTATATAGTCGTTATTGCTTGACTCATCTGTATTAGTGACTTCAATCATAGAGCTTGAAGGAATTCTGCGTTGCTTCACCTTAATGACTATCATAGGTTGAAAATGTGTGTTCTGGGTGACTAGTCAATAGAGTTCTATCAATTGGTGAGAAAGCAATGAGGAAATTTTCAAGATAATTGTATATTTATTTTATTTCTACTTTTTTTGGTGTGTATGTGTGCATTAATAGCTTTTCTATTGCAATACACGATTATAATTACAATATTAGAATATCTCCTTATAAAAATGGACTTCTATTACAATGAACGTCCCTATTAATTATATGGTTTTTATGAGGTCTGCCATTTGTATGCTATATTTTATTATTTTTCCATTTAATATATTTGTTTTCTATAATTAAATGTGCATCTTGTTGATAGCATATGCCTTGATCTTGTTTTTCATCCAAACGTATAACCGTTGCCCTCATTTAGGTCATTAAGTTTGGCCCATGAACCTTTAGAAGTTCCTATGGCCATTTTAGAGGTATTTCAAAGATATTCCCCTTCATAAGGAACCTATTTATCCTATTTTAAAGTAGTCCTTCACTCCTGCATATTATCCACCATATTCTGTATGTGGTTAAGTTTGGAACATCTCCTGCAGTGTCTTAAATTTTAGTATAGTAACCTGATGGGATGTGGGTTAGTTTATCATAATCATAACCTACTCTGCTAGGGTGTTTTCAGAGAGTTAATGACCCAGGGGAAAGAAAGTATCCACACCCCAATATTATCAGTGTGTAGTTTTTCCATACCAAATTGTTATTTTTATAGCGTAAATTCTACTAAGCCTGGAGTCACACAAAAACAGATAGAAAACTACTTCCTTGAAGGCTGCTGTGGCTTAAAAATAGAGGATAACCTTTTATAGAAAGCTTTTAGCTGACAGGATAGAAGCATTCTTGAGGAAGCTGTCAAAACAGAAGAGGGAGGGCATTTTTAACTGGGGGAGGGGTGAGGTGGCATGGGAATAAAGAAAGGTGTCACAGGAAAGTTCTGGTCTGTTTAAAGATCTAAGAATTAACTAGAGGGCAGGAGTGGGGTAGGGAGGAGAGAAAAATTAAGGAAATAGGTAAAGATGCTTGAGTATTGCAAACAGTTCTGAACATCTATAGCACTATATAAAGAAGAGACAAATTGTAACAAAAGAGATATGGAACTATATCTCAAAAGTGATAGTTAGGTACTATATTGCATGGCTGAATTCCATACTAGAAATATGCACTTTATATTGAGGTTAGAAGAGACAGAATCTTAATATGAAAGGGACAAACAGTGCATGAGTTTTTTTTCAAAGAGAACTGGAAGCTGTGAAGAGTATGGAGTGGAGAGCTAAAAAAAATTGGGGGGCTGGTAATACAATTAGGGTATTATTGCTTCTCCTAAGAATTCTCATCAAAGGGGCCCAAGTGAGAGTACAGCAGGTAGGGCATTTGCCTTGCACCCCGGCCAACCCAGTTCGATTCTTAGCATCCCTTATGGTCCCCCAGCAACTCCAGCAGTAATTCCAGAGTGGAGAAACAGGAGTAAATGCTGAGCATCGACAGGTGTGACCTCAAAAGCAAAACAAACAAACAAACAACAGCTATAAAAAGAATTCTCATCAATTATTTCTAAGATAGGTACTGAGTCTTTTTGTATTCTGCTGGTGAATCCATTTGCAAAGACAGGGTGAAGATAGTTTATATATAGATTCCTTATAGTACTTCCTTTTTCATTCTAAATTTGATTCTATGCTTCTCTGTAGCTGCTTCTCATTAATTCATGTAATGAATATATGTTTTGTGTATGCTATGTTGTAGGAAATATGGAAGTCTTGTAGTTACAAAAAGATTTTTTAGATTATGGTGTTTATAGTCAGGACATTAAGAAGTTGTGGGTCTTTTTTTCCTGTGAAAGCATCAAGTCCAAGGATTCACACATACATGATAAGTTCTCTATGGCTGAACCATACATTCTGCCTCAGATTATGAAGTTTTAAGAAATGATAGGAGTGCTTTGATATTTCTATATGAATAAATGCATATATTTCTCTCCCCATTTTAAAATTTTTCGAAAAGGATCAGTTTAAAATGGAGGGTGAAAAAAAAGAAGCAGAAAGTTGTTTTTAATTTATTATTATTTTTTAAACAATTACAAAAATGTTCATTTTTGGGTTTAGGCCATACAGTGCTCCAGCACCCATCCCTCCACCAGTGCCCAATTCCCACCACCAATGTCCCTGATTCCCTCCCCCATCCTCTAGACTGCCTCTGTGGCAGGTTCTCCATCTCTTTTCTATCTTTTCTTTCTCTCTCTCTCTTTCTCTCTTCCCTTCTCTTATATTGTGGATTGTAATACATATACTTAGAGGTTATCATGTGTATCTCTTTGCATGTATTTAATGCGAAGTTCTATGTGGTAATAGCACTTTCGATAATTATTGGCACACTGTTCCCTTCTCTGTCTTATCTAACCTCTGCTCCCACAAGTTTGTGGTAATTTCCACCTTTGACTAGACTTCCTCAGCCAAGATTCACCTGGCCTTGGATATTGGTATCATAATATGTATATATATACATATATATATTTATATATATTTATGTCATGCAAATAAATGCAGTCATTCTATATCTGTCTCTCTCTCCTTCTGGCTAATTTCACTCAACATGATCCTCTCCATGTCCATCATTTATAGGCAAATTTCATAACTTCATTTTTCCTAACAGCTGCATAGTATTCCATTGTGTAGATGTACCATAGTTTCTTTATCCAGTCATCAATTTTCGGGCACTCTGGTTGTTTCCAGATTCTGGCTATTGTGAATAATGCTACTATGAACATAAAAGTAGGGATGGTGTTTCTGCTGTGTGTTTTTGGCTTCCCAGGGTATATTCCCAGGAGTGGTATTGCTGGGTAAAATGGGAGTTCAATTTCTAGTCTTTGGAGGAATGTCCATATTGTTTTGCAGAAAGGCTGTACCAACTGACATTCCCACCAACAATGAATGAGTGTCCCCTTTTCCCGCATCCACGCCAGAACTTGTTATTGCTCTTTTGGATATGTGCCAGTCTCTGGTGTAAAATGATATCTCATTGTTGTTTTGATTTGCATCTCTCTGATGATTAATGATGATGAGCATTTTTTCATATGTTTTTTGGCCATTCGAATTTCTTCCTTGTTGAAGTTTCTATTCATTTCTTCTCCCCCATTTTTTGATGGGGTTGTTTATTTTCTTCTTGTAAAGTTCTACCAGTGCCTGATATATCCTGGATATTAACCGCTGATCAGATGGGTATTGGGTGAATATTCTTTCCCCATTCTGTGGACTGTCTTTGTATCTTAGTCACTGTTTCTTTTGAGGTGCAGAAGCTTTTTAGTTTCATGTAGTCCCATATGCTTATCTTTTCTTTTAGTTGCTTTGTTAGTGGTGTTTCACCTTTGAAGATGCCTCTAGCTTCAATGTCGTGGAGGGTTTTTCATATATTTTCTTCAATGTACTTTTTGGATTCAAGTCTGATATTGAGATTTTTAATCCATTTTGATCTGATTTTTGTGCATGGTGTTAGACACAGGTCCAAATTCATTTTTTAAATGTTGCTGCCCATTTTTCCCAACACCACTTGTTGAAGAGGCTTTCCTTACTCCATTTTGGACTCTTTGCACCTTTATCATAGATTATGATCATGTGTTTGAGGTTGGGTGTCAGGATAATCAATTTTATTTCATAGGTCCACAGGTCTGTTTTATTCCAATACCACACTGTTTTAATTACTACTACTTTGTAGTACAGTTTGAAGTTGGGAAAGGTGATGCCTCCCATCTTCTTTTTCCCCCAAGGATTGCTTTAGGTATCCTTGGGGGTTTGTTGTTCCATACAAATTTTAGGAATGTTTGGTCAATTTCTCTGAAGAATGTCATGGGTATCCTTGTAGGGACTGCATTGAATCTGTACAGAGCTCTGGGGAGTATTACCATTTTGACTATGTTGATTCTCCCAGACCATGAGCAGGGAATGTGTTTCCATTTCCTCATGTCCTCTTTTCTTTCTTGGAGCAGTGTCTTGTAGTTTTCTTTGTACAGGTCCTTTACACACTTGTTTAAGCTGATTCCTAGGTATTTGATTTCTAGTCTTTGGAGGAATGTCCATGTAGTTTTCCCAAAAAGTCTGTATGTACCTGTCAACAACAGTCCCACCAACAATGGATGATGAGAGTTCCTTTTTCCCGCATCCACGCCAGCACTTGTTCTTGCTCTTTTGGATATGTGCCAGTCTGAAGCAGAAAAGTTTTTAGTCTAAGAAATTGGTGGAGAAAGCAGACATCTTAGTCAGCAAACCTGAATCATCTATAACACAGGAGTTGAACAAAGGGCAAATAGGAGAAACAAGGAGATCACACAGTAGAACCATGAGATCACTGTGGCTCATTATGGCCATAGTAGGGACACTAAACTAAAGGTAGCAGGCTAATCACAGCCTATAGAAATTATGAGATAATAAATATTGGTTGACTTAACTTACTAAATTTTGAGATAATTTGTTACATAGTCACTAATAATTATTAATATTTATTGTTACATAGTCATTAATATTTATTAATGACTATATACATAGTCTCTTACTAGAGACTATTAAAAGAGAGTGGCGTGGAACACATTCAAGAGCATCGAGGAAGTGGTAAAGAAGACGAAGAATCTCTGGCTCCGGGCACAACTTTTTTAACTCCACCATTCTTCCTGCACTAACATATGCTTCAGAGACCTGGGCCCTACAAAAACAGGATAAGAAGGCTATTGATGTAGCCCAACGAGGAATCGAAAGAATCATACTTGGAGTATCACACTTCACTCAAGTGAGAGAAGGATTCCAGAGTTCCGACCTCCGTCGGCGATCAAGAATCAAGGATTCTTTTCTTGTTTGCCAAGATGATGAAAATCAGATGGGCAGGACACATAATGCGATTTAGGGATGACCGCTGCTGGACTAGAGCTGTTACCAACTGGATTCCACGGGACATCAAAAGAACGCGTGGCCATCCACCTACGAGATGGTCAGATGTCTTTGTCAAATACCTGAAGGAATGTTTTGAGGCTCTTTGTGTTTCTGGAGTGAGCATATGTCATTGGGCTACACTTGCACGCAACAGGGACAAATGGAGACATTACTGGTACTGGCTCAATCAAATCAATGAACAACAGGAAGATAATTGATAAGATAATTGATAAGATATACATATTCATTAGTAAATAATAGTTTGCCTTTTTAAATTTTATATGTAATTAGCTTCTAGATTTACTTAAGGGTGCTACTGTTTTTCTGTTTTTTTTGCATTAATTTATATTATTATTAATTATTTCTGTTTTATTTGGTTTATTTGTCTTAATAATTTCAAAGTTTTTGAGAAAATTTTTATTTCCTTTAAAGCATTTATTAATTATAAGATTTCTGCTGGGGACTAAACAATTGTATTGCAGATATTGATATCTTTGATCAATACAGCATTATTTTACTTATTTATTAAATTTAAAAATTCATTGAGATTCTATGGTTTACAAAATGTTAATTTTAATAATGTTTTCTCATGCACATAATTTCAACCCATCACTAGAGTAGCCACCTCCATTCCCCAGAACCTAATGCCCTTCCTTTTCCAGCTGATGCCTGTCTCTGATCCAATTTAATTTTGTGATCAGAGCCCCCGTCCCGTATATTATATTAATAATTTCTCAAAGTATTTATTCTTTGACCTAAATGTTGTTTATTGCATGTCTACATTTTTTCAAGAAGAAAGGGCTTTCTATATTTTTTAAAGTTTCATTGTTTTTTAGTTAAGAATCATTACTTTCACCTAATGCCAACCTAGAACTGAGCATTAAATAGAGGCAAAAGGATACACATGCCAACCTCTTAATGTATGTTCTGTAATCCATAGTCTGGAAGGGAAGGAAAAGAGAAAGAGAGAGAAAAGGAAAGAAATAAAGAACCTGCCATGGAGGGGGCTGGGGAAGGGGGAGGGAACCGGGGACGTTGGTGGTGGGAGACGGGCACTGGTGGAGGGACGGGTGCTGGAACACTGTATGACCAAAACCCAAATATGAACTTTTTAATTATATAT
Organism: Cryptotis parvus; assembly: GCA_021461705.1. Taxonomy (NCBI): domain Eukaryota; kingdom Metazoa; phylum Chordata; class Mammalia; order Eulipotyphla; family Soricidae; genus Cryptotis; species Cryptotis parvus. The sequence goes on from JAJIBD010003629.1 coordinate 161,403, forward strand.
CTTTTTTATTTGTATATCTCACGGTGGTATAATAAAATACTTAAGAAAAAAGAATCATTACTTTCAGATAATACTTTATAATTTATTGAAATTTTCTTTATGGCCTAAGACCAGTTTTCATGAATGTTGATGTACTTTGTGAAGTAGGTATATTCTCTTGCATTGGATTTGAGAGCTAAATTCATGTGCCTTCAATTATGCTTCTGTTTTCTTTAGGAGGCTGATCCTCTTAGTCCTTGACAGTTTTCTCACTTTACAGCACAAAAAGATAATAAAAACTTATCTTAGACATTTCCTGCCCTAGACCTTGAATCAACATTTCTACAAAGAATTTTAAGTCCTTTTATCCAGAGGGTTTTCCTTCTTTTAAATACATCTGCCTCAGCTGTGAAGCATTATCTTGAGAATCCTTATTAAGTTCTCTTTAGAAAGGTTCATAATTGTAAAAACTGTCTCACTTAAGGCCATTGTATCCTGACCAAAGAGAAAAGGAGGCAGAAGTGCCATGATATGTTGGAGCTAGAATAATACTTGAAACCCGACTAGAAATAAGGGTTTAAGTTGTAGAAGGATTTATTAAGTAGAGTGATAGAACAAGGCACATGCTTTGCACTTAGCTGCAGCCACAATAGTTCAAATCCCTGAGCACTGTCAGTGTTCACCAACACTCAAAAAAAAAAAAGCAAGAAAGAAAAGGAATTACTTTTTTTTTTAAATTGTTTATCATTTGTCAGGTAGGGGGTCCAGGATCTTTCCCAAGTGTACCTTGTTTGACCATTAGAAAAGCCTGCTGGGAATGTAGAGTGGGCTTGGACATAGTCATGTGGAAGTGGGAATGGACATAATAATGCCAGTTTTAAAACAACAAAACAGGTTCAGATGACTTACTCAAGGTCATCCAACCAGCACACAGTTGAGGTAATAAAAGAAAGAAATGGTAATATTATTGTCCAAATTAATGGCATCAGAATTTGTTAAAAAGGAAAAAGAACGTCTTGAAAGTTATAGTGACTTTAGCAGAAAATAAATACATACAAATATAAATCACTGTATCACTGTCTTCCCTTTGTTCATCGATTTGCTAGAGCAGACACCAGTAACATCTCCATATGTCCTGGCACAAGCAAGTATAGCCCAAGGGCATCTGCTTGCTCCAGGGACCGGAAGAGCCTCAACCCATTCTTCAGGTCATGGAATTGACAAACATAAATATAAACAAAAAATATTTCAAGTCCTAAAATCTTTATATTTTTGAAGCTGGAGAAATAGTACAGCAGGTAGGGCACTTACTGTGCATGCAGCTGACCCATGACAACAAATTACAATAATAATGCAGGTAAATCCTCCATAGGTTTTCTCCTGCTTTTCCATTGGTTAACTGCAGTATTACATAAGAAGAAAGTGATTAAAAAGAGGGTGATACGTCCATAAAAATATGCATAATTTCTATATCTTTTTTATCACATTCATACATTGGTATAATTTATACCATAGTAAATATATATCATATTAAAGATACATATTTAATCACCACAAAAATCTTTGTGTTCTTTAGAATCACAATTAAATTCTGTTCCCATAAATCACATCCACATTTGACTATTAATCTATTTTTCATCTCTGAAATTTAAAAAAGTGGAAATGCTATATAAATATAACAATATAAATTTTGAGGGTAGATTTTTTCCCCACTCAACATAAAACTCTTGTGATATAGTCAAATTGATGCATGTATCTTTATTCTTTTAATTGCTGAGTATTTTTCATTATTTATTTAATTTCTCAAAGCTTATAAAAATTTTGGATTTTTCCAATTTGTGACCATAAAATAAAGCTGTATGAATAATCATGCATAGGAATTTTGTGGACATGAAGTTTCGTTTCTCTAGGAAACATGCCCATTAATGAAGTTCTGGAACACAGAGTAATTTTTTTTTTTTAGAAATCAGAAATGACTTTTCATACTGGTCCGACCAATTAGATTTCATTAGAAACGCGTAAAAAGATTCACTGTCTCTCTAAACTTGCCAGCATTTGAAGTCAAATTTTCAAATTTTTGCCATTGATTATAGTTTGCATTTTTCTAGTGACTCAAACAATGTTGAGTTGTTTTTTAACTTGATGGTGCCCTTTGTATATTCTCTGATGTAAATGTGCCTTGTCTTTTGTTCATTTTCAAGTTAGACTTTTCATTATTTTGTTTTGTCTAGTTTTTAAAGTTTTTTTTATATATGCTAGACATTTTCTGTCTTGCTTTTTTACTTTTTTCTGGATACACAATTCAAATATATACATATATTTGAATCGTGTATTTAGTAAATATATCTAGCATATATATATATATACATATATATATATATACAAAATAGCATGTCGGATTTCTAGTACATATATATACATATGTATATATATATACACAAAATAGCATGTCAGATTTCTAGTACATATATATATATACATATGTGTATATATATATATACAAAATAGCATGTCGGATTTCTAGTACATATATATACATATGTATATATATACAAAATAACATGTCGGTTTCTAGTACATATATACATATGTGTGTTATATATATATACATATATATACACACATATGTATGTATCTCACTTGATCACTTGACATCCATTATTCATGGATTTGCTCGAGCGGGCACCAGTCACATTTCCATTTGACCCTATCATGCGCCAATGTAGCCCAATTTCATCTGGTTGCTTCAGGAATACAAAGAGCCTCAAATCGTTCTTTCAGGGTCTTGACGAAGAAGTCTGACCATCACGCAGGTGGGTGGCCACGTGATCTTTTGACATCTCTTGGGATCCAGTTGGTAAGGCTCTAGTCCAGTGGTCGTCTCCAAATCGCATTACATGTCCAGTCCATCTGATTTTCGATGCCTTGGCAAAAGAGACAGCATTCCTTACTCTGGAACAGCGACGGAGTTCAGAACTCCGGATTCCTTCTCTCACTTGAGTGAGGCGTGATATTCTAAGCATATCCCTTTCAATTCCTCTTTGGGAGACCCCGAATTGCATTCTCATCCTACTTTCGTAGGGCTCAGGTCTCTGAGGCGTATGTTAATGCAGGGAGAACAGTGGAGTCGAAGAGATGTGCCCGGAGCCGGAGGTTCTTTGTCTTTTTAGCTGTATCTTCGATGCTTTTGAAAGCATTCCATGCCACTCTTTTCCTCCTACACAGCTCAGTTTTTAGGTCGTTCATTATGTTGGCTTCTCGACCTAGGTACACATAACTGCTGCATTCATAAATGTTTTTTAAATTGAGAGTGAATAGGGCCTCTAGAACTAGTTCATTTTTCATGAACATAGTTTTCTTTAGATTCAGCTGTAGACCTATCTTTCCACATTCTCAGTCAAAGTCAGGCAGCATTTGTGCCGCTTGGCTAATGTTTGGTGTTATTAGAACGGTGTCATCAGCGAAGTGGAAGTGGTGTAGTTGCCTACCGTCTTCACTCCCATTCCCTCCCATTCTAATTGTCGCATGATGTTCTTGAGAATGGCACTGAAGAGTTTTGGTGCAATGGTATCAACCCTGCAGAACTCCTCTTTTGACATCGATGAATGTAGAATGGTGAGACTCTGGTGGTGAATTCGTAATACAGCTCACGAATTATCTTGATGTATTGGGTTTGAACACCCTGTTTGGCTAGGGCTTCGATGACTGCTTCAGTCTCCACAGAATCAAAGGCTTTCTTTAAATCAATGATCGTGAGACAGAGCGGCATCTTGACTCCCTACAAACTTCAATGAGCTTGGTTACAGTGCGGATATGGTCGATTGTGCTGAATCCTTTTTCGGAAGTCAGCTTGCTCGCATGGTTGTCCTTCATCTAGTGTTCTGCCAATCCTGTTCAGGATGACTTGAGTGAACAGCTTGTAGATGACAGACAGCAGGTAGATGGGGCGATAGTTGCCAATGTTGTGAATGTCTCCCTTCTTGAACAGTATAACTGCCCTGCTGGTTTTCCATTGGGAGGGGACATTGCATTCAGACAGGTAGCGTGTGAAGAGCTGAACCAGTGTACTGATGAGTACTGATGGCAGATTCTTCAGGTGTTCGGGTCTGACTTTGTCTGGGCCTGGTGCTCTTCCCTTCTTTACCAACAAAATAGCATGTCGGATTTCAGAAGAGAGAAGTTGGAAATGACATATCCATCCTGAGGAATTTGGTATGTGAGCTGGTGGATGTGGCTATCAAAGAGATCTGAGTAGAAGTCATGGATAATCTTCTCCATTGCCTTTCTGGAAGAAGTGCTAGATCCATCAGGACGTTGGAGGGCAGTCATCTTGGTCTTATAGTTGGCAAAAGACAGGAGGGCGTTGTGAATGCTTTTCCTGGCTTCTGATGCACCTTCCAGTATTTCTGCTCTTCTCTCTTTGAGATCTTCCTTTATCGCTTTTCTGCACTGCTTTGCAAGCTTGGATGTTAGCATTTGGTCACCTGAGGCTCACACCTTGCCACGTTGGTGAAAGAGCTCAAGAGTTTTTGAAGACAGGCATCCTTTTGTGTCTTTTCTCTCTCTTGGCATTCTTCGCACAATCTTGGAGGTGCTGTACCAGTCAGTTGTATTCTTCATCGATGTCGTCAATGATGATATCTTCCCATGATGCCACAATGGTTCCAAAGAGTTCCCAGTTGGTGGTCATTCTGGTAGTTCTCTTCTTAAACTGCAGCCTTTTCTCCCCTTTGTGTAGTAGGATTTTGCCCGAAGGAGACGGTGGTCCAATCCTGTTTGGAATTTTGGGACGACAGCGACATCTGACAGGCAAAACCGTCGATTGAAGATGGTGTGGTCAATTTCATTATGGAACTGTCCACCAGGAGATTCCCATGTCCAGCGTTTCGATTCAGTCTTCTGGAACTGTGAGTTACCATGAATGGTCTTGGTGGATATGATAAACTGGGATAGTCTCTCACCCTTTCCTTCCATTCTAGGTCATGGGTCCCGATGTGGAAGCAATATGTATGTATATATGTATATATATATATATACATACATATTGTATGTATGTATATATATAGTATGTGTGTATATATATATAGTATGTATATATATACATATATATACATACATATTGCTTCTTGAGTCACACCTGGCAATGCTCAGGGATTATTCTGGCTCTGCACTCAGGAATCACTCCTGGTAGTGCTTTGGGACCATTTGGGATGCTGGGAACCATACCTGAATCTGCTGCTCATAAGACAAATGCTTTACCTGCTATACCATCGCTCCGGCCCCCTCAAAAATATTTCTATACAGTGCTACAGAGTCCATGCAGCATAGAACTGGTTCACTGCCTGGCACATAGCTGAGTCCAGTTCTGACCTAGTATCTCATATGATCCCATGAGCACCGCCAGGAGTGATTCTTGAGCTCAGAGCCAGGAGGAACCCCAAAGCACTTTTGGGTGTGGACCCAAAACTAAAAAATAAAATAAAATAGATTTAAAAAAAATTTCTAGTCCGGTTGAATAAAAGTCTCCAGAAAGGGTCTATCGCTGCTTCTTGGGAACCCTCCCCAAAATAACAAATGAGAACAAAGTATTTCACAAAAAAATGCTTTTAATTTTGGTAAGTTCAACTTAGAAAGGTTTTCAGTTGTGACGCTCACATTTGGTGGCATGTCTAAGAAGTGTTCACCAAACTCCAGGTGCTAAAATGTTCGCTACTGTTTTCTTCTAAGAGTTTTATAGTTTTATGTTAAAACTATCTATTTTGAGGCCGGAGCGATAGCCCAGAGGGTAGGGCATTTGCCTTGCATGTGGCCGACCCAGTTTTGATCCCTGGCATTCCATATGGTCCCCTGAGCACTGCCAGGAGTAATTCCATAGCAAAGAGCCAGGAGTAACCCCTGAGTGAAGCTGGGTGTGACCCAAATAAAGAAGCAAAAAAAAACCCTTATCTATTTTGAGTCCATTTTTTAATATAATGTGTAAAGTTTAAGATCCATTTTATTTTATTTATTTGCATTGATATGGACTGCATTTGTGTGGCATTATTCTGAGTTTTTCAGTCTCTTCCTTTGATTTATGTGTGTATCTTCCACTTATACCACGGTTTTCTTGTTACTAGGAAAAATGATTCCTTCTTTTTTTTTCTTGAAACCATTTTATTGTTTGTCAAACTGAACAAAGTCTCTGCTTGTTACCTTTTTCTCTAACTAAACTGAAAATAGGCATTTTGTGCTGTTAAAATAGATAAAGTAGAAGCACTCAGAGAAATGTTTGTTTTTGCATGTGTTATGCTGAGAAGGGGCTCTGGTAGAAAAAATTAAGGCAGAATATTACTGTCCAATAATTATTATTCAAAGATTTTTCCCAGAATAATTTAAGTAAATAGTTATGTTTTTTAAAGGTATCTGTATGTCTTCTTAATTTTATTTTTTTATTTTCATTTTTATTTATTATTTTTTTTAAGTATTTTATTATACCACCGTGAGATATACAAATAAAAAGATATACAATTAAAAAGTTCATATTTGGGTTTTGGTCATACAGTGTTCCAGCACCCGTCTCTCCACCAGTGCCCATCTCCCCACCACCAACGCCCCCGCTTTCCCTCCCCCCACTTCCCCAGCCCACCTCCATGGCAGGTTCTTTATTTCTTTCCCTTTCTCTCTCTTTCTCTTTTCCTTCCCTTCCAGACTATGGATTACAGAACATACATTAAAAGGTTGTCATGTGTATCCTTTTGCCTCTATTTAATGCTCAGTTCTAGGTTGGCATTAGTACCCTCGACAATTATTAGCACGCTGTTCCATTTTTGATTCCTTCTTCTGTTTAAAAATTATTTGTCATTCTATTTCCTTACCTTTCTAATAGTTAAAAAAAATGTTTAAAATCTTGTTAAGGAGACTTGTTTTGATCCCCAGCATTATCTTATCTCCTAAGTAGTGCTGGGAGTGACCCCAACCACAGAGCCAGCAGTAATTCTTCAGCACCATTGAGTATGAACCCTAAACAAGGCAAAAAAACACCCTTGTTTAAATTTTTTGTTTTGGGGCCACACCCAGCTTTGCTCAGGGCTTACTGAGCACAAGGATCACCCCTGGTGGCCCGGGGGACCACTTGTGGTGCTTGGAACTGAGTAACGTCTGCCATGCCCACTGCACTATTCTTCTAGTCCTCACTCTTCTTTAAATTTGGTAGGAATTGTCTTAAACATACGTGTCAATTTGGAAAGAATTTATATGAGCAAGCTCTATATTTACATTTACTTAGATATTTCGCTTATTTCATGAGCATGCTTTTTGGTTTTGGCATACAACTCATATACACGTTTTGTTGAACTGACACCTAATATTTCCGAGTTTGGCAAGATTTTAAATGATATTGTAATTTTACATTAAAATTGAGATATCATGATACACAAAATTATTAATAATAATGTTCTAGGTTTACAGTGTTATTGCACCACACTTACCACCAGAGTGCCAGTGTCCTGCATAACAGCCCTCAGGCACCTGCTTGTTTGTTTTCCCCAATTTTTCCCTTGGCAGGCAGACTCACTTCTTTTGGAAATATTCAGTTTGTTTTCATTGGTCATTGTCGATTCCTTTGCTTTGTTTCTTTAGACTCTACAAATGAGTGAGATCATCCGGTGTTTGTCGTCTCCATCTGACTCACTTTGTTTAACAGGACGCTCTCTAATTCCATCCCAGTTGCAGCATAATGTGGGATTTAATATTTCCCTATAAATGAATAGTATTCTATTGTGGCTATATACACCATATATTCTTCACCTATTCATCTGTTATTGGACCAGATCTTTACTATTGTATTTTTGCAAATGAACGCTGGTGCGCATATATCTATTTAAATTGCTATTCTTGTGCACTTGGAATAACTACCTTAGAATGGGATTACTTATCATATGATGGTTCTGTTTTTTAATTTTTGAGAAATATCCATATTTTTCCTTTGAAGTTGCCAGTTTATAACTCTACCAACAGTGAAAGAATGTTCCTTTTCACCACATCCCCATCAGCGCTGGTTGTTTATAAACTTTCTGAGATAGTCCTCTCTCACTAGAGAGGTGATACCTCATTGTCATTTTGATTTGCAATTCTCTGATAATCAGTGAAAATAAATACTTTTTGGGTGTCTGTCATCTGTAAGTCTTCTTTTAGGAAGTGTCTATTCACCTTCTCTCCCATTTTTTCGATGAAATTATTTGACTTTTGTTGTTGAATTTTGTGAATGCTTTATTTATCTTGGGTATTAGCTATTTGTCAGATGCATGGTGTGCAAATATTTCCTCCAACACAGTCGTTTGTTGTTTCCATTTACACATCATTTCTTTTGCATGGCAGAAAATTTTTTTAGTTTGGCATGATTCCATTATTCATTTTAGCTTTTTGTTTTCTTAGCCAATGAAATAAAATCATGAAGTTCTGTCACTGCCGCCAATATATGGAGAGTTCTTTTGTGACTTCCTCTATGTATTTTAATGGCTTTAGGTATAAGAACTAAATAAAATCTTTAATCTATTTGGAATTGCTTTCATGTATGTGAGATGGGGAGTCCAGCTTCATTCTTTTATGATATTAACCAGTTTTCTCCACACAATTTATTGAAGAATTTCCCCCTCTCCATTTAATGCCCCTATTCTTTGTCATAAATAAACTGTCTATTGGACTTATTGTGGGCTTTCAATTCTACTCTTATGGCCTGACTGTTTCCCTTTATCCTAGGACCACACAGTCTTTTGATAGGGAAGGGGCTGAGTGGGTTGGGGTTTGGGTCACAGCTGGTAGTGCTCAGTGCTTACTCCTGGCTCACTGTTCAGGAATAATTTCTTGAGATATTAAGGAATACCATGCTGCCTGGCTGTGTGCAAGACAAATCCCCGGTGCTATCTCTTTGGCTCTCTAGTCTTTTACTAAACCTTTGTATTATCATTTAAAGTCAGAAAATACAACACCTACCGTCTTCTTTTCTCTTAGCATTGTGTTGGCTACTCAGTGAACATTTCAATTCCACAGAAATTTTGGCAGTTTGTTTTGTCCTTGAGGAATGTCATGGAAATATTTATAGGGTTGTACTGAGTCTACAGAATGCTTTTGGGCGGGGGGGCCATTTAAAATTTGCCAATTATTCTAATCCATGAGTGAAGAATATTTTCCCATTTCTTTATGTTTCCTTCTATTTCATTCAGTATTTATAATTTTCAATAAATATGTCCTTAACCTGCTCTGTTAAGTTGAATTATAGGTATTTGATTTTTTGGGGAAACATTTTAAATACAATGAAAATACTTTTTTTCTCTTCTATATCAATGTTTGTATATAAAAATGGAACCAATTTTTGTGTATCATTTTGTTATCGATCACTTGCTTTATATATTTATTGCTTATAGGATGTTTTGCAGAATATTTATAATTGATATGTATAATATTTTATCTTAAATAGTAGCAGCTTGATTTTCTAAATTTGAATCTCTTTCTCTTTCTTGCCTAAATGCTGTGGCCATAATTTCCAATTCACTGTTGAATATTATGGTGAAAGTGGACATCTTTGTCTTGTGCTCATCTTAGAGGAAAGGTTCTCTCTTTTTTAACCATTCAATTTGAAGTTGATTATGGATTTGCTATATGTGATACCTACTATATTGAGGTAAATTCCTTTTACCCCCTTTTGATGAAATTGTCATAAATGGTGTTGAATTCTATCAAATATTTTTTGTGCTTCTGTTCAGATGACATATAAGTCTGGCAGGTGAGGAGGAATGACAGACTAGTCAGTGCTCTGGGGCTCTTCCTGGTATTATAGTTGTGAATCATTCCCAGTAGTGTTTGGGGTACCATTAATGATTAAGTTTGGGGCATGCATCACATCTCATACATGAATTTGACCCTTGGCAACACACACACACATACACACACACACACACACTCCACAAATTGAATCCTTATTCTCGTGAAATATTACCAGGAAAATTGAAGTATATTATGCATTGAGGTATTCTCAAAAAAGTAATACCTCATTACAAAATAGAGTAAGTGAGAGGAAAATATTAATGTTAGAGATCTGAAGAGAGCATCCCAAAATTGCTTATGTTTAGGAATTGGTGGCCATTTTATTCATATCAAACCTGGACAAAGATAGAAAAGAAAAATGTAAGAATAAAAAGAATGTGCTTTCTACCAATCCAATAAAACAAAACCTCCAAGTATGACACTGAATGTAGAGATGGAACAATCTCCTAAAGTGATGGCCTTATTATTTGGGGCCCCAGAAGCTCTCATCTGTCTATGTATCTATTGGACACACTGACATTTTCCCCTTCGATTTCTTTCCTATTCACTGTCATAAACCACTATTCTGCTTCACTGAAAATACACCACCATCTACTAGGTATTCAATGTAAAATGCTTCTTCTGGGGAAAAGGAAGCTCAAGCTGTGCTCAGAAGATCTGGGGTTAACTCCTGGTGATGTTTTGCTTCAGTGGTTAGTCTTGGTGTTATAGATGCTTCAGTGGTTAGTCTTGGTGTTATAGATAGCTCAGGTATCTTGGTGCTGAACAATATGCCAGCAGTGTTCTGGGGAAACTAGTGCTATACACAGCAGTGTGCAAGGACCTTTGACATTCTGGGACATTTGACAGTACTAGGAAGTCATAAAGTGGTCAATATCAAACTTTGGGTCCTTGTGCATGCAAAGCAAACACCCCCTGACCACTGAACAAACTCCCTAGTCCTACAAATCAACCTGGTTTTTCATTCATCTTTTATCAAATTAATATTAAGTACTTAGTATTTCTATTGCATAAGAGTTGTATCAGTTTAAAACAATATTTTTGGGGAATACACAGGGTACAGCTAATACCAGCTCTCCCTGTGCCCAGCTGATCATGAGGTGCCAAGGAGGGAAGGCAAGTTCTAGCCCTGGCCCGTCATCCCAGCAGAGCCTCACAAGAAGTCAGAAGAACCTCCACACCATGAGTGCTGCCATTTTCAACATCTGACTCCACAGCTTGTCAGGAGTTCCACCCAGCATAAAAGCTGACATTTCCCCATTTTCGCGCGGCTGCTTTGCGCCACAAGGTTCATTAATACATGCACAAGATGAAAGAGGCTACTACAAGAGTATCCCACCTGCATGGCAGAGTCTGGCAAGCTACCTTGTTGTATTTGATAGGCCAAGAACCAGTAACAATTATAGACCTCATTCCCATGACCTGAAGGAATGGTTTGAGGCTTTTCATGTTCCTGGAGCAAGCAGTTGCTCTTGGGCTACACTAGCATGTACCAGGACATTATGAAGATGTTACTGGTGCCTGCTCGAGCAAATTTATGAACAACGGGAAGACAAGTGATACAAGTGTAGTGATACTTTGGGGTCAGGAGCAGTAGCTCAGTGGGTAAGGTGTTTGCCTTGCATACGGAGGACTGGGGTTTGATCCTAAGCATTCCATATGGTCCCCTGAGCACCACCAGGAGTAATTTCTGAGTGCAAAGCCCACACCAGTGTGACCCATAAAGGAAAAAATATATGTAAATAAAACATAGTACTTAGAGAGAGAAATGGAAAGAAATAAAGAACCTGCCATGGAGGAGGGCTGGGGGAGGGGGAGGGAACCGGGGACGTTGGTGGTGGGAGATGGGCACTGGTGGCGGGATGGATGCTGCTACACTGTATGACCAAAACCCAAATATGAACTTTTTAATTGTATATCTTTGTAATTGTAAAAATAAAAAAATTAAAAAAAAAATTTCCACAATGTTGTAAACCTTTTTATTGATATTTTAAAAAATATATTTAGTGAGCTCAGACATATTTACATAATTTATTTATTTAGAACAATAAGTTATTATAAATAACAATCTTATTATAGTAATATATGATTAATTATTTAATTAAATAATAATTATTCCTGCCACTTGAGGTGTTGCAGCTGTGGATGCAATGCCCGGCTGTGTCGGCAGGTGGCAGACAGGAGACAGGCTTGTCTACAACCAGGCTCTGCCCCCGTGGGCCCTGGATGGTTAATGGTCTGACATAGAAAAAGACTGGGCTACGTAGGATGAACTCAGAGCCATGGCAGAGCCTGGCAAGCTACCTGTGGTGTATTTGATATGCCAAAAATAGTAACAATAATGGACCTCATTCCCAACGAATGGAGACGTTAGTGGCGCACAATTGAGCAAATTGATGAACAACGGAAGACAAGTAACAATAATTATTATAAATAATTACAAATATAAATTATTTATTATTATATATACTGCTGTATTTTCAGCTATAACTCCATGTGGTAGATAAATAATTTTAGAAATGAATATGGCATAGATACACATAGATATCAAATAATATTCTCAGAAGTCATATAATAAAAAGTGAGAGTCTGGATGCAAGCTACAGACACTGACTTTTCAGGTTCATTGCTTAATAAAAGATACTGCGAACTTACTTCCTTTCCTTCCAAATCATTTGTTTATTATATCAGAATGAAGAATTTTATTTCTCATACTTTTTTTTCCCCTATCCCTTCTCTTTATTTTCTTTTTTTTTAAATTTTTTTTATTATACCACCGTGAAACATACAATTACAAAGGTGTTCATAATTGGTTCTTGGTAATACAGTATTCCAGCACCCATCCCTCCACCAGTGCCCCATTTCCACCACCAATGTACCCCTCCCCCCTCCCATCCCCCACCCGGAGTGATTGTTTTTGATCCGTCCAATCTCAGAGTGACTGTGTCTGATACAGATATTCTGTGAAATTGCTCGTGTTCAGCAAAGGCCCAGTCAAGGCCCACCTCCCAATTATCAGGGCTGATTTTTTGTCTTTCTCTCTCTTTTTTTTTTTTACAATTAAAAGTTCATGTTTGGGTTTTGGTCATACAGTGTTTCAGCACCCGTCCCTCCACCAGTGCCCATCTCCCACCAACAACATCCCCGGTTCCCTCCCCTTCCCCAGCCCTGCTCCATGGCAGGTTCTTTATTTCTTTGCCTTTCTCTCTCTCTTTTCCTTCCCTTCTAGACTATGGATTACAGAACATACATTAAAAGGTTGTCATGTGAATCCTTTTGCCTCTATTTCATGCTCAGTTCTAGGTTGGCATTAGTACCCCCGACTATTATTAGCACCCTGTTCCAGACCCTTCTCTTTATTTTCACCTGATAACCTTACCTGTCTCAAGGGGAAAAATGGTAGCCAAATCCATGAAACAGTACATTACCTCTCTAGATTTTCACTACTTAAATGAGTTACAATAGTACTAGCGAGATTTATTATATTAATCATGAGTAGAAAGCAGATATATTGCTCTTGTACTATCACTGTCTCTGTATCACTGCCTTCCTGTTCATCATCGATTTGCTCGAGCGGGCACCAGTAACATCTCCATATGTCCTGTCTCATGCTAGAGCCCAAGGGCATCTGCTGGCTCCAAGAACATAAAGAGCCTCAAACCATTTCATCATGTCATGGGAATGAGGTCTAAATTTGTTACTGGTATTTGGCATATCAAATAAGACACGGGTAGCTTGCCAGGCTCTGCCATGCGGGTAGCATACTCTCCAGAATCAATATAATATACACAAAAAAATAGAACAGGATAGATGTAAAACCTCTGGCCCGCAGCAGGCAGTCATTCAGCGAATGGGCTGGAGTAAAGTTACTTCTAGGGTCAAGAACTGGGGCCCATGTCTTCCCTTCCTGGGCCTTTTCTTCTCTATAAAACATGCTTAGACTATGGGGCTTTCGAGGCTTTCCCAGAGTAGGACAACAGGGTGAGAAAACAGTTTAAACCCACACCTCAGCCAGGCCCCTCTGAATGGCTGCCCGTGTGCAGGGGCCCAGATGCTGTGTGGTTCTGAGTCTAAACCTGGCATGAGCGCCATCAACAGAAGGAAGGGTCTGGGGGGTTTGGAGAGGGGAGTGAAGAAAGCAACAGCTGCACGCTCTGCGCTGTCCAGGGCCTACCGTGGGTCAGCTGCCCTCTTGCTCTTGTACTATAGTTTTGAAGATATCTTTGATGTAGATGACCCCCCCAGGGTGGTTTAGGTGAGGTGGGAAGAAGAGAGAGAGATGGTCACTTTCTCCCCAGTTGCCTCTGCCGCTGGAGACCCTCTGGGGAGCTAGGCCTCACCCAGGCCTTGTAGGTTCTTGTCTTTGCCTCTCCGAAGAATTTCAGGAGAAAACAGATTTTATTATGGAACCAGCAAGGGAGTGGCAGGCCAGAAAGAGAGAGAGTAAGGGCCTGGGGGACTTTTATTTGCTGCCAAATCTCATCCCCCATGGACCTTTCTACATTCTGATTGGCCACCTGTGTCCATAGGTGTGATTGGCTACTTGCGACATGGGCTTTCCACTTTAGCTACTGCTGTATCACCATCAGCAGATATTTTGACCAAAACAGAGGAATTGTTATTCATAGGTCCCTTACCCTCAATATCCATTACCAAGTCCTGTTAAGTTACACCTTCTGGAATCTTTGCTGAGACTCATCTTGCTTCCCTCCCAACTTTATAGTCGCCTACAAAATATTTTCTGTCCTTGAATACTTCCAGGCTTATAGTATTCGCTGTGTGGTCACAATCTATTTGTATCTTCAGATTTTCATGCCGTTTTCACTTCCTATTTCTTGAAGTCTCAAAATTTATCAGTAATGTAATTTGCAGCCTGTAGCCTAAACTTTCCATGTGTTTGCCTGTTTCCTCACTGTTTCCCCCCCAGAACATAAGTTCCATGATGGCAAGCAATCATGTCTGTCCTGCTCAGTGTGCTATTATATCTAGAATCTGGATATAAACCACTATGTAGATTATTAAAAATAAATGCTTAATTAACTTATTATATGTCGGGAACGCCGCCGGCGCCCCTGGCAGTGTCAGGACAGAGGTTGTCTTCTACCTCCGAGGACGCCGGCAGAACAGATGAAACCTCACGAGTCCGGTGCAGTTCCAAAAATGGCTTTTAATAGTACAAAAGCTCTTCCACAGCACTCCAACATAATGAACAAACTTTAGCTCTGGTCCGAACTTAGACCATACAAAAGAGCCTAAGTTTCCCACCAAAGAGAGAGGATCTCACCCGAGCTGAGTCCTACCCAGAAGGAGCAAAAGGCCAAAGAGCAAAAAGCCAAAAGCCAAAAGCCGAGGCCGAGGAGCCAAAAGCCGAAAGCTAAAAGGCCCAAAAGCCAAAAGGTGAAGGGGCCTCAAGTCAGCCCCTTATATACACCAAAGTAATCCAACCGGGAGGGCATGTCAACAAAGAACTCTAAAGAGAGTGTAGTGCCACACCTTATTGCAGGTATAAACAAAGGTTAAGCCAAGGACTAAGGAGATTATCTCTTATGTAAAACACTGAGAGAGAGAGGGCTGATATAAAGTAATACATCTTAACTTCATGAGCTTCATGTAATCTAGATGGTACCCACAAGGTCCTTCTTATTATTATCTGCACCAGGGTGATACTGAGTATCTTGTTCTCGTGTACTGAAAGGGTCACTCTCGCCTGCTTAGAGCAAACTAGTATGATCCTTCCTATAGTCTTCCTATAGTCTCAGTGTAGCCAGGGTGGTAGTCTCCTGGTAAATTCTAACTGTCCCACGCTGGGTGCAGTGGGTATAAAGAGGAGCTGTGCTCAATCTAGAAAACATAGAAGTCTTAGTAGATGTATAAGTCAGAAGTTATTCAATCAAGGTGACTTCTGTAAGTGCCACACCCTCTAGCAGTGTTTACATAGAAGAGAAGTCTCATTAGAATGAACCTTGACTTAAGTAGATTAAGCTGGGAGTGGGCAAAACAACAAAACTCCCAGAACAGCTAAACCTCTCCTCCAACAATTATATGTGACTATTTGCAATATAAATGAAAAATAATGCAGTCTGTCTTTCAGCATAGTCCCCCTGTGTAAGGACTTCTCACCTTCCCCACTTAGCTGTCACTTTCTTCAGTGATGCCACCAATGGAGAAGAGCCAAAATTAGTCTTACAAATAAATTCACTTGGATGACACAAACCCAGAGCTGGTTTTTATTGTAAATCACCAAAAAAAGACACTGTTTGCATATAAAGAAATTCTTTTGGGACAATTGAGTGCAGGACCCTTTTATTGAAATAAGAGAGAACTTCAAAGAACATTTATTTTATAAAGAGATGGTTCTGGGTTCAAGTTTCTCTTGTCCTTGCCAGTTCTGCATGTTAGCAAATAATTCAGTCTCAGAGGCTCAGTGTCCTTGGCTGGACTCAAAAATAAGTGTACCTAAGTGTTGCAGGACACCTAAAAGCCTAGGCCTCTGCATCTGCCCTGGATTGCCTCCTGCAGGTCACTTCAGAGATAGGGGGGTTAGTCTGAATGTGGCAGCCTTATCTGACCATGTATTCTGTACTGGCTGGTATAAATATTCTCTCATGCTACCACAATCATCGTGGGACTAGCTAGATCTTACCAGCATATTTGCCTGGCCACGTTGGATCTCTAAGTAATTAGACCAAAGAGAAATGCTGTTTGCCTCCAAGCAAGCAAGCATGGCTCCCTGATAGCTCAAAAGCAACTAAAATACAAAACTACCGTGAAGTAGACGAGACTCTTGTGAAGGCTTGGAGAAATATTTAACTGGCATTAATATTAGTCTTTGGTACAGAGACATGCCATCTCAGAAACCCCTTCTCTACCCTATAAAGGCAATTCCAGGCAGATCTTGGCTCAAGGCATTAGGTGAGGTGCTGGGAGAAATCACCTGAGGGCATTTGATCCTTCCTGCCAGGGGAAGTTACATTTAGCTTATAGCTTCTCCCAGCTCTTCTAGGAGGCTTTTAATTAGCTCTGGGTCCTTGTAAACAGCTAGATAGTCTCCTGAAGTTGCTACATTTCTTTAGGGCTATTTTCCTGTTTTCATCTCTGGATACCCCAGCCCAGAATGGGCTGGGCTGGGGAGTTTGGGGGGAGTCCTAGCTATAAGATAAGCTGCAAGAAGAAAGAAGCTCTCTCTTTTTTTCCCCCTTTTGCCATTTCGGCTTCCCTTGGTGTTTTGCTTCTCCGTCCTCTCCATTCTCTGTTGGGCCTCAACACGTGGTGGCAGCCATCTTGGCCTACACCTGGCTGGGGCCTAGCTGGGAACCCAGAGTCCGGAGGTTTTCCCTGCTCTTGGATTGTATATTGGATCCTGTGATAGTAAAGCCCTTTAAAACTGCATCAGATTCCTGAGTCTTCATCCATTCCCGCCGGCTTCGGAGGTAGAAGGGAACTCGCTTCCCGACACTGTCGGGGACCCCGGCGGTGCTCCCTGACACCTAAGAATTACAGGCCATGAAAACACGGGTAACATGCACAGCAAAAGAATAATGGACACAGAGCAGACTCTATGTTGCCATTTTAATTTGCCACTAAAGCAAGAATTCTTTGAAAGAAACCAGATCCGGGCCGGAGTGATGGAACAGCGGGTAGGGTGTTTGCCTTGCATGCGGCCGAGCTGGGTTCGATCCTCGGCATCCCATATGGTCCCCTGAGCTCCGCCAGGAGTAAATCCTGAGTGCAGAGCCAGGAGTAACCCCTGAGCATCGCCAGGTGTGACCCAAAAAGCAAAATAAATAAATAAATAAAGAAAGAAAGAGAGAGAGAGAGAGAGAGAGAGAGAGAGAGAGAAAGAAAGAAAGAAAGAAAGAAAGAAAGAAAGAAAGAAAGAAAGAAAAGAAAGAAAGAAAGAAAGAAAGAAAGAAAGAAAGAAAGAAAGAAAGAAAAAGAAAATAAATCAGATCCTTAGAGTTACAAGGAAACTGATAGACTCTCATTTGAGTCACTTTAAAAAATATTTAATGTCAGACAAAATGAAGTTTTTTAAAAGCTCATATACTTCATAGACTGAGCTGTCCTAGACCAGGAGAATTTTCCGAATAATCCTTATGCCATATTTTTTAAAAATTTCTTGCCAGCATCACATTAGAATGAATCCTTTTGCATTAACTGTTCTGACATGGATTCATATCTGTATTCAGCTTAGACTCCCACTGATCTTTAGAGATAATGTTCAACTCTTTCTACACAAGTTGACATTCAGTTCCCATTGATAAATACCAGCCTTGGTGTTTTTACATCCTGCATACTATTTTGACAGACCACCACCCTGAAGAAGTTTTTGTGTTTAAAAAAAGTGATTTGTCTAAAGGAAGAAAGTATTTTCAAACTATACTTCTTAAAAGTATCAAGTAGTATAAAGTATAAAGTAGAATAAAGGGGAAGGGAACTTTAGAATAAAATAGATAATACCTGAGTAAGTGCAATTTCAAAATAAAAAAATTTAGAAAGGATGAAGAGCTATCATAGAAAGGGAAAATAATATAAACACTTACTGAAAGTAAAAAAAATTAAAACGTAACTGAATTCTTATCCAAGTCTGAATGTAATAAATGATATGGCAGCTAAACAGAACAAGGAAATTGATGCTAAAATCACCTTTTTCCATATTGTGGTTTGTAATACAGATACTAAAATGTCAGCATCTATATCCCTCTACCTACTTTTAACATTCAGTTCTAGTCCAGTATGGTCATTTCCAACTAATATTCTCCCCAATTTTTGATGGGGTTGTTTGTTTTCTTCTTGTAAAGTTCTACCAGTGCCTGATATATCCTAGATATTAACCCCTTATCAGATGGGTATTGGGTGAATATTCTTTCCCATTCTGTGGACTGCTTTTGTATCTTAGTCACTGTTTCTTTTGAGGTGCAGAAGCTTTTTCGTTTCATGTAGTCCCATATGTTTATATTTTCTTCTAGTTGCTTTGTTAGTGATGTTTCACCTTTGAAGATGCCTTTAGCTTCAATGTCGTGGAGGGTTTTTCCTATATTTTCTTCAATGTACTTTATGGATTCAAGTCTGATATTGAGATTTTTTAATCCATTTTGATCTTATTTTTGTGCATGGTGTTAGACACAGGTCCAAATTCGTAGCTGCCCAGTTTTCCCAACACCACTTGTTGAAGAGGCTTTCCTTACTCCATTTTGGACTCTTCGCACCTTTATCAAAGATTGAATGATCATGTGTTTGAGGTTGGGTGTCAGGATACTCAATTCTATTCCATAGGTCCATAGGTCTATTTTTATTCCAATACTACACTCTTTTAGTTACTACTGCCTTGTAGTACAGTTTGAAGTTGGGAAAGGTGATGCCTCCCATCTTCTTTTTCCCGATGATTGCTTTAGCTATCCGTGGGGATTTATTGTTCAAAGTTCAGGAGTGTTTGGTCAATTTCTTTGAAGAATGTCATGGGTATCGTTATAGGGACTGCATTGAATCTGTACAGAGCTCTAGGGACTATTACCATTTTGACAATGTTTATTCTCCCCATCCATGAGCAGGGAATGTTTCCATTCCCTCGTGTCCTCTTTTATTTCTTGGAGCAGTGTCTTGTAGTTTTCTTTGTACAGATCCTTTGCACATTTGGTTAAGTTGATTCCTAGGTATTTGATTTTCTGTGGCACAATTGTGAATGGAATCGTTTCCTTAATATTCCTTTCTTTTCTTTCGTTATTTGTATATAGAAAAGCCACCGACTTTTGGGTGTTGATTTTGTATCCTGCAACTCCACTTTATGTGTCTATTGTTTCTAGGAGTTTTTAGTAGAGAGTTTAGGGTTCTCTACGTATAATATCATGTCATCTGCGAATAATGATAGCTTGACTTCTTCCTTGCCTATCTGGATGCCCTTGGTGTCCTTTTCTTCTCTGATTGCTATGGCAAGTACTTCCAGTACTACGTTGAATAAAAGAGCTGAGAATGGGCAACCTTGTCTTGTCCCTGATCTAAGGGGGAAGGCTTTCAATTTTTCCCCATTGAGAATGATGTTCACTGTGGGCTTTTGGTAGATGGCTGTAACTATCTTGAGGAAAGTTCCTTCAATTCCCATTTTCTGGAGGGTTTTAATCTTCCAGGAAATAGAAGAAACAGAAGCACTCCCAAACAGCTTCTCGAGGCACATTTCACCCTGATACCCAAAGCAGGGAGAGACAACACACAAAAAAAAGAAAACTACAGACCAATATCCCTGATGAACACAGAAGCTAAGATCTTCAACAAAATACTAGCAAACAGAATCCAACGTTTCATCAAGAAGATGATACATCATTACCAAGTAGGATTCATCCCGGGAATTCAAGGATGGTTCAACACTGCAAGTCAATCAACATAATACAGCATATCAATAAGAGAAAAAAATAAAAACCATATGATTCCATCAATAGACGCAGAGAAAGCATTTGATATGTCATGTATTCTTAAGAACATCCCTGTGAAATAACTTGTATTTATATTTCCATTTCAAAAAAGAGGTGTAAGGCGTTGGAAAATTATATAAGCTTACAGAACAGAAATGAACAGTTGACTTTGAATTCAAGTCATACTGACTTTAAAATTACCCTCTTAAAACTTCTGTACAATAGAAACATGAGCCGTGAAAGTAGGTTGTTGTGCATTTCTTCTGTCAGTGTATTCCATTCTTTCTTTTTCATTCTTTGCCAGTTGGGAGGCATTGGTGTCAGACCTTGCAATGTCCAGGGCTGACTCCTGTGCCCAGAGATCATATACGGTGGTGTTTGGGGGATCTGAAATAATTCAGCGACTGACTCAATGTTGGCTGCTTGGATGGAAAATGCTTTAAATCTTATACTATCTCTTCCGCCTCCCTCCCATTATTTCTTATTTTTCATGTTTTTACAAGAAATCAGCCTACATTTGAACTGATTCCAATGAGGGAAATGTAGGCCGAGCTTGATGCTCCCAAGGTTCTGAAAACCAATATTTGAAATGAAAAACTTAACTGCCAGAGTAAAGGTAGCATCATTTTATATTGACTCTTTAATTTTTACACCCAGGGCAAAGCCATCTGTGAGCGGATGAAAATAAAATAATTATGAAATTTAGGCAGTTCTTAAGAAACTAAGTTTTCAACACACCCACATCCATTCACTAAAATTAAGGGATATGAACTCTGAAAACAGACTTCCTTTATACATTTTTGGCTTTCCTCCACTGTTATGAAAGTCAATCCATGCCAGTAATGTCTAAAATCACGATGGGAATTTTCTGAGTGCTGCAGTAAATATATTCTCCTGGATATGCATCATCAGTTCAGAAACGCTGCTGAGGCCAGGGTAAGCATCTGGAATCAGAGTACCTGGTGGCATAGTCAAGAAATAACCAGTGGGGTGAGGAACAGTTAGAATTGGCAGCAAGAGAGTCTGTAGGAGGAAAGGGAATCAAAAAAGAAAGGAGAGGATTAAATATCTGAAATAAAGAACAGGGAAACAACTAAAAGCTTGAATGGGGTCAGTCAGGAAGGAGGTGAGACATGGCCAGTGACACGTTATGGTTTTCAGTTCGTGGGGGAGAAAGGTATCATCTGTTCTCTCCCTTTACTCCTACACCAACTGCAGTGATGCTGTTTCTTTCCAAGTCTTTCTACATGGCTCCACAGGGGTTGACACTGGGCTGGACTGACATCTGCTGCTACTTCTTGCTGCATTCTGTGCTATTTGGAGATATTCTATTGATATCATCCTTCTTTGACCTTGCTTTCACTTTCCCTCCTCCCAATTTTCCTTCCGCTGTCCTATTTGTAGCAACTGCTTCAGTCCACTAACAAGGCCTCTTTTATCTACTGGTCCTGCTCTTGCTTTTGTTTCTCGTGTCTATTTGGAGTTAGCATCTTGATATAAAGCCAGCATGAATTCTCCCCTGTCCTTGAGAAACTGTTGCACATGGCTGACTTGTTAAAAATCAGCAGGTAAAAGTGTAAGTTAATTCTCTATTTTGTAGTAGTTTCTTTAGCAGCTTTAACCTTTAGCTAAGAAAATAACCATTTTCCTTTGCAGAAATTGTCATACTGTCCCTATAACCACAAACCCAAGCCATGAGTTACAGAAACCACATGTGTTTAGAATAAATAAATAAAAAAGAACTGAGCTTCTGGCATATGGATTCTGGCTTAGGCTATTTAGACTCTGCCATTTCATTGCAGCTGAAGATGGGCTGCTGCTTGCAGAATACTAATTGCTATAACTATTTTGAACTTATGTATTTTTTGAAATGATAAATATGAGAGAAAAGTTTACTTTGGGTTGGTCACTCAAAATCATTAGTTGAGTGGTGGGGAATTCTATGCACCAAGTATATTTATATGTAAACTTTTTGGGTTTGTGTCAAGATAGAAGTATCACAACTTCTTAGTTTTCATTTTATTTTAGTGCTAACTTTGTCACATCAGTCTGTCAACATTATTTGCTGAGGGCTCATGTGTACACAGAACAGTAGAAGGCTGAACTTGCTGTTTGTTTGACTGTATTTAGATAGAACAAATTGATCTAAAGTCTGTTTACCAGAGATTCACCATTGTTCTTCTGTTCTTTGATGTACCTTCCTTTTAGTGTACTTAATATAAGATATTAGAAAACTTAAAAAATAAGATGAAAATTAATCCTTGTACCCAAATGAAAGTTTTACTGATTTGATGGGAAGACTAAGAATTTGGAATGAGTGAACGTCAAATTAACTCATGCTCTTTAATTTACAAGTCGCTTGAGTTTAAGCTAGAACTATCTTTCTACTGACCAACTATAAAATAAAGGTTAAAAACATATCGCTTAGGGGCCAGGGAAATAATACAGGATTCAGGCACACAGGATTTGCCTGGGTTGACCTTGAGCACCATGGCCCACCACCTCAGTACTGTTGGGTATAGCCTTTGTAGCTCCTAAATTCCACCAGAGTAGCTCTGGTGACCCTAACTCAAGACAGAACTATAACACTGGATAAAATCACTCAACTGACAGGCCCAGTTGACTGAGTATCTCTATGACTACCCCTCTGGGTTCCTGAGCACGGCTTAGGAGAAACAAGCAGACAGATAGAAAATATGAACCAAAAAATATTCTGTCTTTCTTATATAAGTATCATAAATGAAATGAGAATATGATGTAAATGGCTTACGTAAACTGTAAAATAACCTATAATGCAAAGGATTAGAAACATGATAATTTAACATGGTTGGCCATGACATTCACACGTTTTCAGAATTAAGTATCATGGTTCAAAAGGATGGACATTTTAACTTATTTCCCCAAGTACAAATTAATAATATTACAATAAAAGCAAAACATGCTTCAAATTTTCTCAATTTGGACCGGAGTGATAGTCCAGCGGGTAGGGCGTTTACCTTGCACGCAGCCAACCTGGGTTTGATCCCCGGCATCCCATATGGTCCCCAAGCACCTCCAGGAGTAGTTCCTGAGTGCAGAGCCAGGACTCACCCCTGAGTGTCTCCGGGTAGACCCAAAAAAGAAAAAAAAATCTCAATTTTCTCACTGAGTTTCATTTAAGTGATGAATTAAAACTCAAAAATCATTTGCAGGAACTAAAAAAATACAATTAAAGATCTTTCTATTCTAAAGATATTCTTTAATATATATATACAGTAATAAATCATAATGAGGATTTTAAATAATATTAATGTATCTGAGAGTCTCTCACACAAAGAGTGATCTGTTATTGACTGTATTGTTATTTCTTCCTAGGAACAAATGTAGAAATAACACCATGAGGAGGGACTTCTAGGATACATCTTTAGAAAAGATTATTTTTACACAAAAAGGTGAGATATCTATAATATCATAATAAAGTATGGACCTTTAACTATAATCATTTAACATATAAAAGGCAAACACTTCAAATTCCTTAGACTCTCATTTTATTGCAAACCAGGAAAATTTCCTCTAAACTAATTGCCAATGACTTGGTAGTCTGAGTCCTTACAACTTTGAAGTACAGTGGTCATAAAAATATATTATAACAGAATTATCTATTATCATTGGAGCTCAAAAATAGCACTTTTTGTTAGAATGTGTGAGCAGCCATTTGGAAGGCCATGGATAACTTCAAATTTAAAAAAAAATCTCTGGCATCTTTAGAGGTTTTTTTTTTTTAAATAAGTGGCTTGATATTTTAATCTTTGAATTCTGGTCACTCACCATAATACTATTTAATTCAGTTCACTTGAATTTATAACAGAAAAATAAGAAGAGAAAAATAAACTAGATTGCAGATTTTTCTATTGATAAATTGCACAAGCTGTTCAGATACTGTAAAAGAGGACATTTGACATTTTCCCCAGGTGGAAGGAGGGGGAAGGATCAATTTCTCAGGATGTTGCACCAGTGATTTCAGCTGCTCTTTGCCAGGAGTGTGGGATTCATCTGCTGTTTTCTATTTCTATTAGCTCTGAGTTTCTCTGCATTCAAATTCCATCTGAGAACCTGACTAAACTTAGCTCATTCCAGAGAGACTAGCTCCCCCTGGAAAGTTGTCTCTAGACAAAGTCTTATGACCTAGCTACCTGAGAATACAAAGCTTCACAGTATTATCAAGAAAGAGGAAAATATCAATATTCCTCTCTTTGTTTTTTTTTCTAGTTTAACCAGATATCCACTAGGTTGGATCATTTTAGGTGCTAAGATTGTACACATGACTGAACCATCTTATACAGACCATTTTATATTCAGGCACTCAGAAAAATTATTTAACAGAACAAAGAAGCTTTAAAAACACGAAATTTATTTCCTATAAATTGAATGAACAAGATTGTGTGATAATATTTCAGAACTATATAAATGTTCTATACATCAATTTCCACTTAGTGTTTCAGGCATTCTCTGCACAGTGGAGTGACTGCAAAGCCGAATAATCATTCTGTCAAAACCAGGTTTCCTTTTTTAAAACTCCTGAAGGGATTGGGTTGATTTCTTGTCCTTACTTTCCCCTTTTATCGCAACCTATCTTAAATATCAGAAAATGTAGGATAATGAGTTCAGAGAAAATTAACTCATACTCCACTAATGCTCACACATGTGCTTACTCACTTATTCATTCTGTGTTTGCTAAATGTCTACCCTCTGAAAGCAAGGAACTGTGGTAAATCCTGGACTTATATAAGAAAAGCATTCATAGTATGCTACTAAGTTAATATGCATTAAACTCAAACTATTAAAAAGTGCTTTTCAAAACCAAACCTTTTTTCTCTACACATCACAGAATGAAATAAACTATGTATCCCAAATCTGTTACCATTCATACAAATATATATTGAGCACACACATGCAATCTGAAGAAAAACATTCACAAATCAAATATCCTACATGTGATGCACTATAATATTTTCTGTTCTTTTCATTTAAATTTTAAGTACTGGCCTGTCCTATTAAATTAGTTGCATCATCTACTGTCACAGCCTGCAATCTGAAAAACAGTGGTCTGGGATTGGTTAACATAAAGTTAAAAATGGCCAAAGACTTTTCAGGAAGTATATTTTAAATAATTTCAAGAATTAGTACTAAAATTTTATAGTGTTCAGGTAGATACACAATACTTCACTTTATCACTTCCTTCTGATAGTTCATCAATTTGCTCGAGCGGGCACCAGTAACATCTCCATATGTCCTGTCGCAAGCAAGTGTATCCCAAGGGCATCTGCTTGCTACAGGGACAGGAAGAGACTCAAACCATTCTTCAGGTCATGGAATTGATGTCCGAATTGTTACTAGTTTTTGGCATAACAAATAAAACACAGGTAGCTTGCCAGGCTCTGCTGTGTAGGTGATATACTATCAGTAGAAGGCTCTCATCTCAAAATATTTACTGATGAAACTATACTTAGCCACACAATACTTAGGCACACACAAATACGGGGCATTCTTTGACCTGAAAGTGACAAGCTTGGATTCAATAGGGTATGCTTCCCAAAGGGCAGTTACTAAATCACAAAGAAAATGTAGGACTTGATATAACGCAAATGGTGATGAATATGGAAAAAATAAACAGCTAAAAATTACCCAGATTTAATCTTTTATTCTACATCTGTTCAACACACTTGTGCACTACATCTTTTGCAGTCTTAAAAGAAGATGAAGGTGATGCAAACATATCTGATATTGTTAGATGTGTTCCAACATATATCTGCATTTTGCAAAAAGCAGCAGAGAGAAATCTGAGCTGTAAATACAGCACCTATTAAATACATTCAGAGATTGATAAGTTACCTCACAAATGTCTAAAACATTAGAGCTGTAATTACAGGCATCTTTTTTCTTTCTCCTTTTTGGTTTTTGGGCCTCTCTCAGCTGTGTGAGCTGCATGATTCGGACACAATAGATCACTCCTGGTAATGCTCAGGGGACCACCACATATGGTGCAGGATTGAGTCAGATCAGTCACATGCTAGGCAAGAACCCTTCTCAGAAGAACCCTGAGTAGAGTTCTTCTCAAGAACCCTGATCAGTCACTTGCTAGGCTCTAGAACCCTGTGCTATCTCTCCCACCAGAATTTTTTATTTTCCAAAGAATAACTGGTTGCTTCAGCTCTGCCTTCACTGGGCTGTCTACTTTCGTTGTTCCTCAGGTGCTTCTCTTTGCTCCAGAATGTGATGACTCTTTACACAGAGTCAACTCAGACCTGAACTATATATTAAATAACCATCTATATGTCAACAAAACAAGTGGTCTTATAATGTCTCAGTTCTTGGCCATATCAACAAAAAAAAACCCATTCTCCCCCTCATGACAAAGCATTTCTTCCCCTTCAAGGCTTCCTAATTTACATTATTAGAGAGAACATTATTAGAAACATTATTAGAAAGAACCAACTCATTACTGCCTAGGAGTCATGGTTACCTTGGAATCACTTAAGCAAGTGAGCCATTAAGTTGGGCCAGTTCTGCTCCCTCAGAATATGCTAGCTTTCCTCTCATCTTCATACACCTTGTCCTGTCTTTATTCTGAGACACTCCTTCCCATGGTGCAAAAGCTTCAATTGATTACATGTCTCAGGAGAGGGTTCTTTCAGCCCCTATCTTTCCTCTCAGAGACTTAAGAGTGCCTTCTACACCCACAACCCCCTTCATAGGGAGTTTTTCTGGTTGATATTGGCTCACACCAGGCTCTGCACAGGGGTGTACTCCTGGCTCTGTGCTCAGGGATCACTCCTCGGGCAATTGAAGGGACTATATGTGATGCTTGTGATTTAACCTAAGTCAGATTTCTACAAGACTTGCTGCGAGAGGGAGCAGGGATACCTTGGGGTCACTTTGCTCAAAAGCATGAAGCAGGGAGGTCCTGATGGAGAAGACACCGAGGCCTCAGGAGCCTCCAGGCAGCAGTTGGGGCTGGGGTGGTTGTCTGAGGGGGCTGCTGAGCCCGGGATCCCTACAGAGGTGAGCAGCGGCTTTCAGTACCCCTTTGGTGGCAGCAAAGGACAAGCGGTGCAGACCTGGGTGTGATGGAATCTCAGAGCTAAGAGAAGGGGTGGCCTCAAGCTGCAAATTGTAGAGTCGTCTCCCTGCTCACCTCTGTGAAGGAGGAGGCCTCATTTTCCCCCTTTCTGGCTGTTGGGAGCAGTTCCATTTTCGCTGTTCCCTTTCCACTTCGAAACATTCCTGTAGGTTCCAGGGCTCTTAGAGGATGGGGAAATTTGTAATTTCCCCAAGAACATAAACACTGCCCCAGACTTGCTCTCTGCAGGTTAAAAGACAATGTGGTGAGTCAGAGAAACCCTGAAGGGATAGGGATTCGATTTCTGGCACGACAGGGGTTGCCTGAACCCCTCCAGGAGTGATTCCTGAGTGCAGAGGTCAGGAGTAACTTCTGAGCACAGCCAGATGTAACCCCAAGAGCAACCAATTAACAAAAATAAATGCTAATGGGGCAATACTGGCATCACTTGACACTTGATCACTTGACATCCCGTTATTCATCGATTTGCTCGAGTGGGCGCCAAAACATCTTCATTTGACCCTATCACTTGCCAGTGTAGCCCAATGGCATCTGGTTGCTTCAGGAATACGATGAGCCTCAAACCGTTCATTCAGGGTCTTGGCGAAGAAGTCTGACCATCTTGTAGATGGGCGGCCACGTGATCTTTTGACATCCCGTGGGATCCAGTCGGTAATGGCTCTAGTCCAGCGGTCGTCTCCAAATCACATTACATGTCCAGCCCATCTGATGTTTGATGTCTTGGCAAATGAGACAGCATCCCTGACTCTGGTACAGCGACAGAGGTCGGAACTCCGGATTCCTTCTCTCACTTGAGTGAAGCGTGATATTCCAAGCATAGCCCTTTCAATACTGGCATATGGTGAACTAAATGACCTGAAACGTATCCTTCACCGCCAGCCTTGGTGGGAACTTGACGATCTTCCCAGCACAAAGAGGCTCTGAATCAACAAGTTTGAAAATACGGGAATTCTGGTACTTTGATAAATAACACAAAGACCCGGTTTTCCTCTAAAAAAGTCCACAAAGATGAGCTATATTTAGCTCAGTGTTCCCTTCTTCCCCAGCTGGGGCGTTTTTATCTTTGACTTTGCAATAAACATCTTTATTTCTAACTCAGAGCATCTTGACTAATCAATATTTTCATTCTTAGAAATATTGAAGGACCTGGGACTCCTGAACAGATCCTGCTGTCATGGCCCTGGCACCTTTTTGAGGGCTCACCTGGGGATAGGGGGTGCAGATTCACATTAGAAGAGCAATAATGTTGCCAGACTTGGGGGTTTCTGTAGCCTGCCCTTCTGTTTTCGGACACCTGGTCCTATAGCCCTGAAAAATAGAATAATTGCAATTTAATTCATAAGAGGTCCTACTTACTGTGCATCTCTCTGGCCCTTATCTAGGGATTTGAAAAGCCAAACTGTTTATATGCTATCTTCCACCAGTCCCACAATAGCCATAGCTGAGCAAATAATCTGATTCAAAGTCACAGGTCTTGGAGGAGTCCTGAGCATCAGAGTTTAACTTTGAAGAGATTTAGAGGCTGTCAGACTCAAAAAGAGGTAAAATTGGCTCTTGGGCTGGAAAGATAGTACAGCCAATAGGACACTTGCCTTGCATGCAGCTGACCTGGGTTCCATTACCAGCACCTAATATGGTCCCCTGAGCACTGCCAGGAGTGATCCCTAAGTACAAAGCTAGGGTTAATCCATGTATGCAAGGCAAGGTGAGGAAACACAACACGTGTGGCCCCCAAACAAACCCTCCTGAAAGTAACCATAACAACAAAACAAAAGTGGCTCTCAATAAAATCCTTTCTCTTGGGAAGATGAGTCAAATAGAGAGGAAGAAACATGGAGTCAGTAACATAGATGGGACTAAGTTTGTGCTGAGGAAAGTGTTGGGTCTGGTTCTCAGGTCAGGGATGTCCAGAGCTCCCGACAGTATTAGGGTTCATCGGGTTCCCTGGCTGTGATGTTCAGGGGTCAGTGGCTGTCTCTTCCAGCGATGGACACAGAAGTATGACCAACAGTTCTTTGAAAGTCAAAATTTTCCACATACCAACAGAAATTATCCACATACCAACAGAAAGAGCGGAAGAGAGAGAGAGAGAGAGAGAGAGAGAGAGAGAGAGAGAGAGAACAGCCAAGCCGAGGAGAGCTGATCAGACTAATTCACTCAGACCTCCAACCCTCAGACCTCCAACCACTCCAACCACACCAAACCCCAGCCAAACAAGAGAGCCATTTTTATAGTTTTTCAAGGCAAGGGTCAGGGCTTTATAAAAGCAGAGGGCACAGGACTTCACAAAGGCTGGGGACAAAAGGTAAAAGGCCTTGTTTGCTCTTAAAAATACTACTCCCGAGAATATACCCTGAAGATCCAAAAACACACAGAAGAAACACTATCTGCACTTCCATATTCATCGAAGCACTATTCACAATAGCCAGAATCTGGAAACAACCAAATGCCCGAGAACAGAAGACTGACTAAAGAAACAATGGTACATCTACACAATGGAATACCATGCATGCAGCTGTCAGAAAAGCCAAAGTCATGAAATTTAATTGCAAATGGATGGACATGGAGATTACCATGCTGAATGAAATTAGTCAGAATGTAAAGGACAGATATAGAATGACTGCATCCATTAGTGGGATATAAATATAGTATTCTACCAATTGTGGGAAGTGGTAAAGCCACACTAGACTGAACATTGAATGTAGGTAAAGGGATATACATGATAACCCGTAAATATATGTATATATATGATCACTTGATCACTTGACTTCGCATTGATCATCAATTTGCTCGAGAAGGCACCACTAAAATCTCAATACGCCCTGTCACATGCTAGATAGCCCAAAGGGCATCTGCCCACCCCAGGAACATAAAGAGCCTCAAACCATTCCATTAAGTCATGGGAATGAGGTCTATAATTATTCCTGGTATTTGGCATGTCAAATACGACACAGGTAGCTTGCCAGGCTCTGCCATGCAGGTGGAATACTCTAGTAGTCAACTCTAATTTTGAGCATTTATTGATAAACAGTGTGGCCGCAAGTGGCCGTGTGAGCCAAGCTGTGATCAGCTCTTCTGCTGGGTGGAGCTCTGAGGAGAGGGGAGTCCGGATGTGGAAAATGGCAGCCCTCATGATATGGCGGTTCCTCTGGCTTCTTGAAAGGCTCTGCTGGGGTGGCAGGCCAGGTCTAGAACCCCCATCCCTCCCAGGTACCTCATGATCAGCTGGGCACAGGGAGAGCAGGTAGCAGCTCTGCCAGTGTGTGTGAGTCTCTGAATCAGCATATATATGTATATATATGTATGCCGATCTATATATATAGTTTGGCATATATATATATATTACTATATATGTATATATAGAAATCCACAATGTTTAAGAGATGGGAGAAAGGGAAAGAGAGACAGACAGAAAGAAAGAGAGAAGAAAAAGAAAGTGCCTGCCATAGAGGCAGGCTAGGGATGGGAACATTGGTGGTGAGAATAGGGCACTGGTGGAGGGACTGGTGCTAGAACACTGTATGACTAAAACCCAATCATGAACATCTTTGTAACTGTGTATCTCATGGTGGTAATAATAATAAAAAAGAAAAGGAATTGAGGACTTCCTTTCACCAGGTGCAAGAAATACAGGAGGTTCTGCCTCAGCTTCCTGGGGCTAGTGTGAAAACTCAGGATGTTGATTTCTCTCATCTTGGACTAATAAACAATTATTTCAATGATGTTTCTAGTCGTTTTTGTATAGTCATAGTAAGAGGGGGAGCCATTTATCTACACCAGGGTTTAGAGGGTGACCTTTCCTGGGGAAATTGAACCATATAGTCTACACTGCATTCCTCTCTGTATTAATCATTCCAGCCCATCAGGATCCTTATCAATTTCTTTAGGAAAACACAGAGCTACTCCTCTAACTTTGCTATTTTAGTTTTTGGTCAGAATAAAGCTTGTTTTACATCTGCCTCAGGGGCAGACAAGTTGTCCCATATTGAAGCCAAAGTGGTCTCTCTTTCTGGCCCAATACAGTCCCTCCTTTTTTTGGGGTATGAGGAATTAAAATTAATCTATTGGCAATTGAGGCATTTAGTTAAGAAATATGGTGCAAATCCAGTAATAACAAATTAGCTTTAACAGTCTTCCTGTACCTATACAAAAACACAGCTCCAAAACAAGAGAATGCAAAGGGTACAAGGCAAAGATAAAAGCAGCATTTTAGCAAACCACTTAGCTTATCTGGGAATTTGATACCTGCTGAGAAGCAAGCAGTGGGCAATAAATAAAAGGAACCCAACAAAAGGGATAGATACAGAATGAGCTTTCTAATTCTTAGGGGGTTTTGTTTTGTTCTGGGGCCACGTGAAGTGATGCTCAAGGGTTTTTCCTGGCTATGCACTCAAAGGACCATATGGGATTTAAAGATGCACAGAATGTAGCAACAAATCACCAAAGGCAACAAAACAGGAGAAGTGATCTACACAATAATTGTGTAGTAAGAGGTGGGGGGGGGGGAATGGTCATAAGGATTGGCTGGAGGGTAAGGAGGTTGAGAGGCTGAAAGGTAGGGGCATTGGGATCCTTGGGTGAGGAAGGAGGGTACACTGGTGATAAATATATTGTTGCAATTTTGTGCATGAGAAGTCATTATTAATAGTATCATAAATAACAAAACATCAATCAATAAAGTGTAAATAAAATATAACTGATTTGTCTTCATTTCAAAAGAGAAAGAAATTGATACCTGCATCTTCATATATAGGAGGCACAAGGAGCTCCCTATACCAAATGACTGACAAGATACCACTAGGTTGTGGGCTGTGTAGAACCAAGAATAATGTATGTACTTACATGTCTTTTTGGTATACCCCTTGAATCTTTTCAATATTCTCGAAGAAAATAAGTCAGTCTACATCTACTTAAACTTGAAAGGCACTGACACCCTTTCTAATTCATCTCCTATATATTTATAATTGTTCTAAAATCAAATGTGGAGGTGCATTCCTGTCTTACAACTCTCTAACACTTCATCTTTCTTGGGGCGGAGCGATAGTGCAGCAAGTAGGGCATTTGCCTTGCATGCAGCAGACTCACGTTAGATTCACAGCATCCCATATGGTCCCTCAGCACTGCCAAGAGTAATTATTGAGTACAGAGCCAGGAGAAATCCCTGAGCATTGTTGAAACAAACAAAAAGCAGAAACAATATCTCTTTTGTAAGATAAAATAAACAAGCCATGATGTTACTATTAATGACATCTACACTTTCTCCCTGAGTCTCAATGTATCTTAACAACCCAGATGAACTCTAAACTATGCTATATTCTCTCATTCTTGAATCTAAATTCACAGCCTTCTATGTCAACTTTTCTTTCCCCAATGCCAGTTCCTCTGTTAGACATTAATTTGCTAGGTACAAATATATATATAAATATATATATATATATATATATATATTTGTACCTAGTAAATATATATATCTCTGTCTGGGAGACACAAAGGAAATCCTGAGAGAAAAAAATATATATGTACAAATATATATAATATATATTATATATTTTTTTCTCTCAGGATTTTCTGTCTCCCAGACAGAGTTTTCTAGAAACTTCTAGGGAAATCAGTACATTGCAACATTGACTGATCCCTAATTAGTTTAACTTCAGCTATTATGGGAATACAGAGCCTTTTTTTTAAGTGTTTTATTATACCACCGTGAGATATACAATTACAAAGATGTTCATATTTGGGTTTTGGTCATACAGAGTTCCAGCACCCATCCCTCCACCAGTGCCCATCTCCTACCACCAATGTCCCTGGTTCCCGCCCCCTCCCTCAGCCCACCTCCATGACAGGTTCTTTATTTCTTTTCCTTTCTCTCTATCTCTTTCTCTTTTCCTTCCCTTACAGATTGTGGATTACAGAGCATACATTAAAGGGTTGTCATGTGTATCTTTTTGCCTATATTTAATGCTCAGTTCTAGGTTGGTATTAGTACTTTTGACAATTGTTATCACACTGTTCCATTTTCTGTCTTATCTAGCCTCTGACTCCCACAAGTTTGTGATAATTTCCACCTTTGACAAGACCTCCTGATACATGTTTCACTTGACCTTGTATATTGGTATAATATGTACATATATTTATGTTATGCAAATAAATGCAGTCATTCTGTATCTGTCTCTCTCCTTCTGAATAATTTCACTCAACACAATCTTCTCCATGTCCATCCATATATAGGCAAATTTCATTTTTCCTAACAGCTGCATAGTATTCCATTGTGTAGATGTATCAAAGTTCTTTATTCAGTCATCGATTTTCGGGCACTCTGGTTGTTTCCAGATTCTGGCTATTGTGAATAATGCTGCTATGAACATAAAAGTAGGGATGGTGTTTCCGCTGCGTATTTTGGGCTTCCCAGAGTAGATTCCCAGGAGTGGTATGGCTGGGTCAAATGGGAGTTCAATTTCTAGTCTTTGGAGGAAAGTCCATATTGTTTTCCAGAAAGGCTGTATTAGCCGGCATTCCCACCAACAATGGATGAGTGTCTCCTTTTCCCCCACATCCACGCCAGCACTTGTTGTTCTTGCTCTTTTTGATATGTGCCAGTCTCTGTGGTGTAAAATGATATCTTATTTTTGTTTTGATTTGCATCTCTCTGATAATTAATGATGATGAGCATTTTTTCATATTTTTTTGGCCATTCTAAATTCTTCTTTGTTGAAGTTTCTGTTCATTTCTTCTCCCCATTTTTTGATGGGGTTGTTTTCTTCTTGTGAAGTTCTACCAGTGCCTGATATATCCTGGATATTAACCCCTTATCAGATGGGCATTGGGTGAATATTCTTTCCTATTCTGTGGACTGTCTTTCTATCTTGGTCACTGTTTCTTTTGAGGTGAAGAAGCTCTTTAGTTTCATGTAGTCCCATATGTTTATCTTTTCTTCTAGTTGCTTTGTTAATGGTGTTTCACCTTTGAAGATGTCTTTAGCTTCAATGTCGTGGAGGGTTTTTCCTATATTTTCTTCAGCATACTTTATGAATTCAGATCTGATATTGAGATCTTTAATCCATTTTGATCTGATTTTTGTGCAAGGTGTTAGACACAGGTCCAAATTCATTTTTTTACATGTATCTGTCCAGTTTTCCCAGCACCACTTGTTGAAGAGGCTTATCTTACTCCAGTTTGAATCTTTGCACCTTTATCAAAGATTAACTTATCATGTCTTTGAGGGTGGGTGTCAGGATACTCAACTCTATACCAATAGGTCCACAGGTCTGTTTTCAATCCAATATCACGCTGTTTTAATTACTACTGCCTTGAATACAGAGCTTTTATTTCTAATTCCTAGCATTCTTTAATAATCTTCTTTATGAAGTAAGTACATGTTAAGTACCTACTCTGTACCATTCTCTAAAAAATACAATATATAACAAGATAGGTACAATTTTGGCTCTACTGTGTCTTGGGACAAAGATTAGCATTAACTAATGCAATTTGGTGGATGTGTTTTGTTAAAAACAAATCATGGCAGGAAGGCATGGCAGGTGGTGGTATAGTTGGGGAGCCTGATGATACTCTCATGAGACTTACAAAGAGCAGGGTTTAGAGTCCTGAGAGAGTAAATGGGAAAGAGCAAGGGATACGTTAGCAGAAAAAGAATCTGCATATGGAAAACTATGATGTTTGATATGTTCATAGGAAAAGAAATTTCTTGCAGGTTAGAGTTCTAACTAAAAGTTATTGGTAGGTGATGAGATCGGAGATGTTTGAAGATTTTTTTCTTTGCAAATAAGTAACCCTATTTTATCTTATATGTGTGTTGCTGGAGATTAAACCCTGTATGTCACAGGCAAGGCAAATGCTGTGAAGCTCAGCTATAGTCCTGGCATGTGCACATTTTACCTTTTGATGGTTAACTACCTTGACTATCAATTAAAGGGAAGAATAGGGAGCTGAATTGAAGGTCCATTAGACTTAGGTAAGCTTCAATGCTAGCAGTGAATGCAATTAGAGATTAAGAGATTAAATAATCAAGACTTCATGACTGATTCCGTGAAAGTATCCTCGGTTCATTACACATCTATATGGCTATGCTGAATTCCTGCCCTAGAATTGTTTTGCTTGTAGGTTTCCCTATAAGGTGAGCCACAGAGACATTCTAGTGGAAGACCAAGAGGGTGGAAATTATTAAATTAGTTCAACTGAAGGCCAATGATGGGAGTGGTTCTAATATTCTGAAAGCATAAGTAATCAACCCCCAATTTAGCCTGACAATGCCTCAAGGTTAGGAAATCAGAACACTAAGAAGGGCCAATTACAAATAGCCCACTAATTTTTAAATCACTGCAAATAAAATATTTTGTTTATTGCCATATGTCTATGTATCTGTTCCCTTGCTTCTGTGGAAAAAGTACTTCCTAAGTACTTCCAGTTTGGTGCTGTTCAATCGGAGTTGACAAATGCTCAAACTCTCAAAAATTTCATTTTTAATAAAGTAAAAACAACAACAACAAAGTGAGACAACAGCCATTTGTAGCTACCAAGTGTTTTTCTTTACCTGCAGACCTGATGGTTGGTGTGAGGCGGCCTAACTGAAAATGTACTGCTCCACCTTGCCTGCATTCTTTCTCATCTTCTCCCTCTCTTGATTCATGTGTGGGTATTAAGGCTTTGGTATCACCAAAACATCGATGTGAGGGACTAATATGGGTTTGATTTTGTCCAAGGGGGCTCTAAAAATATAAATTCAAGGTTATTATCCTTTTCGTTCTCAACTGTATCTTCTTCCTGAATAACCATCATCAAGCTCCAAAATCATATGTAAAATAGATGGCCTTTCAGAGACTATAATTTTGCCCACATTGTGTAAGATAATATCCCATATTAGGTCTACGTGTGTATTTATATACTAATATATCTATCTACTTATAGCTGTCTTTAGATAAATGCACGTGTAATATAAACCCATGACATAGTAATTAGTTTCTCTTATTGAACTCTGATAAAGTAGTGGTTGAAGGAGAGAAGGGAACCAAGAACAATTTTCAGATTTCAGAAGTGGACAAGGGGGAGAATGGTGATGTTATTTAGATAAATAAAAAGCATGTTTTTCAGAAACTTCAACAAGGAAGAAGTTCGAATGGCCAAAAGACATATGAAAAAATGCTCATCATCATTAGTCATCAGAGAGATGCAAATCAAAACAACAATGAGGTATCATCTAACACCACAGAGACTGGCACATATCCAAAAGAGCAAGAACAACAAGTGCTGGCATGAATGCAGGGAAAAGGGAACTCTCATCTATTGTTGGTGGGAATGTCGACTGGTACAGCCTTTTTGAAAAACTAATATGGACATTCTTCCAAAGACTAGAAATTGAACTCCCATTTGACCCAACAATATCACTCCTGGTAACATAACCTGGGAAGCCAAAAACACGCAGCAGAAACACCATCCCTACTTTTATATTCATAGCAGCATTATTCACAATAGCCAGATTCTGGAAACAACCAAAGTGCCCGAAAATTGATGACTAGATAAAGAAACTATGGTACATCTACACAATGGAATACTATGCAGCTGTTAGGAAAAATGAAATTATGAAATTTGCCTATAAAGGATGGACATGGAGAGGATCATGTTGAGTGAATTAGTCAGAAGGAGAGAGACAGATATAGAATGACTGCATTTATTTGCATGACATCGATATATATATATATATATATATATATATATATATATATATATATATATATATATACACAAATGATACCAAAATCCAATGTCAGGCGAAACGTGGATCAGGAGGTCTTACCAAAGATAGAAATTACCACAAACGTGTGGGAGTCAGACATTAGGTAAGAGAAAAGAACGTTAGTGCGAATAAATGTCAAAAGGACTAATACCAACCTAGAACGGAGCATTGAATACAGGCAGAAAAATAAACACGATGGCCTCTAAGTGTATATATTGCAGTCCACAATGTGTAAGAGAGGGAAGAGAGAGAGAGCGAGAAAGAGAGAAAAAGAGATAAAGAACCTGCCATAGAGGCAGGCTATGGGAGGGAGGAGGGAATTGGGGACATTGGTGGTGGGAAATAGGCACCAGTGGAGGGAGGGGTGCTGGAACACAATGTGATCGAAACCCTCAAACATGAATAACGTTGTAATTGTATATCTCACCGTGGTTTAATAAAATATTAATTAAAAAAAAGACAGAGAAGGGAACAGTGTGCCGATAAGTGTCAAAAGTTTATTACAACCTACAACTTAGCATTAAATACAGG
The DNA here is from genome assembly GCA_021461705.1 of Cryptotis parvus. Taxonomy (NCBI): domain Eukaryota; kingdom Metazoa; phylum Chordata; class Mammalia; order Eulipotyphla; family Soricidae; genus Cryptotis; species Cryptotis parvus. The sequence goes on from JAJIBD010003629.1 coordinate 198,988, forward strand.
CAAAACTTTTTTAATTGTATATCTTCGTAACTGTAAAAATAAAAAGATTAAAAAAAAGATACACATGATAACCTCTAAGTATATGTATTACAATCCACAATATGTAAGAGAAGGAAGAGAGAAAGAGAGGGAGAGAGAGAGAAAGAAAGAGAGAAAGAGATAGAGAACCTGCCACAGAGGCAGAATAGGGGAGGAGGGAGGGAATCGGGGACATTGGTGATGTGAAATGGGCACTGGTGGAGGGATGGGTGCTGTAACACTGTATGGC